>JAQFZC010001949.1:0-25801 GCA_034695205.1 Dicyrtoma fusca | reverse complement strand
CTTAACTTAGTTAATAAAATTATTAGTACGCGGGCCTACAATAGTGCGCGGGCCTGTAATAGTACGCGGGTCTCAGCTGTCTGATTTTGAATAGTACGCGGGGCGCACTATTACCGGAAATACGGTAGGTAATAAACTACTGCATGAAGTTTGGACTCAAGTACGTACATACATACATATGTAGGTAGGTACGAATTATGAATATGTAATGCAGACAATGATCCAATGCCGGACAAAGTTTAAAAGAGCTTTATTACTTGAGGGCTGAGGGTATCTTGTCCAAGGATATTTTGTCCGGATACAGCAGTAGACACATGTCTGAGTAGTGAGTGGTAATAAAAAGTAGAAATAATTTAAATGTGATTATGATAATATTTTTCTATTTTATTATTTGAAATCAATATTACACAAATACACATTGAACCTACGGACATGCAGACACAGAGTCTGACGCTTTACTGAACGTTAAACTAGGACAGTACAAAAGTACAGCAGATCTACAAATTATTAAGTATATTTTTATACAATTTTCAGTCCCAACCATAGGTAGTACCAAAGTATAGCAGGGCACTGACAAACTCGTTACAATAAATTAAGTATCATTATCGTTTAAATAAAAGCTGGAGCCAAACAAATTCATCAAAATTCGAATATCTGAATGAATCGTCAGTAAAACTGTATCTGTAAACTAGTACTATATGTATACTTAATTATATATTTATAATGTAGGTAAGTCAAAAATATGAGCCATAGACATACAGGTAGGTATATAATACAATAGTAAGCATAATAAGGTCATCAAAACGTTTCATGATTTATCTTTATAGCATAGCTCATATTGCCTATAATAATTGCCTTGCTGCAGCGCTGCGATTGTAAAAGTTGTATATTGTATTGTGTTGTATAGTTTGTGACGCTTCATTAAAGTAATTAATTATTCACATTTACAAACTTAAAATAAAAATAATTAATTGCAATGCTCAAGTAAAATAACTTCCTCGTAGGTAATTTACAAAAAAAATAGCAATAAAAGGGAAATTCAAGTCGAAGTCAGTGGCACTACAAATTACTATTGGCTGTTACTACTACGTACTTTACTAACGCACATTATTAAATCTCTTGCGTTAACAGTTAAAATGAATTGCGTTGACATTTAAAACGGTAAGAAATAGTTTAAATTACTGATTTAAAAAAGGTTTTATTACAAATTAAAACTGTTATTGAATTACCTAGCTAAATATATGTATTGTATAGTAATAGGCCGGCAGGTAATATAGCGTATAATTTAATTAATACATAATTGATTTTATAAACAAAAATTCTTGAAAATATTTTGAAAATTAAGTACACCCCGACTGACAAATTATTCAATAATATGTAATAGATTGAACTATAAAGCGATACTAATATAGTTATTAATTCATACTTGATTTTTTTACTATTATTAAGCAGTAGTTTCTTCAAGACATAAAATCCACACGAAAAAATTAAATAATAATTTTGATTTTAATAAATAACTAGTTAATAATTATTGTCTTTTGTCTTGAGCAAATTGTATACTAAGTAGTAATTTTTCTTTCTTTCTTTTTGATTATCTTACGCTGTTTGTGCGTTCGTACAAAATGTCATTGTTGTCAAATACCTCCAATGATATATTAGATCAAGTCAAATTGTATACTGTCTTTCTTGACTTTGTTTTTTGTTGCAAATGTCATTTAATTACCTAAGTATCAACAAATTATTGTTACTTCTAAAAATTACTACACAAATTACGAAATTACAAACTACTTTGTCACTGTGATTGACAATCACTGATTATATGATTCTCTCTTGCCTTTTTTTGCTGGGCTCTTATAAATAGAAGTAGGTAGATCCTTTATCAGTTTATAAAATAGTTTTTAATAATTTCATAACAATATTATATGTAACGTAGGAGTATTACAATACGAATACGGTAGAAAAAATGGCACTGTCTTTTATAGTGTAAGGAAAATATTTCATTAAAAAAAACCTTTAAAACTGATTGATAAAGACTGACGTGATTTGCTCGTTAATATTATTCCGTCCGATTGACTCATCTCCCTGATCATGATCATGATCATCCAAGTTCATTTCTTTCCAAAATGATTCGTCGGATGATTTTAATTTGAGTGTTCGCGTGTGAGCTCCTGTGGGTTTCACTAAACAAAGTTCTACAGGCCGTAAAAACTTGAGTCCAGGTGGACCAAATTCTAGGACTGGCGTTAACATTTGCTCACCTGTAGACAATTTACCCAAACACAAATTATCAAAACAGTCAAATTGGACACGTTTTAATCATAAAGAATAAACTTATAAGCCACAAAACCATTATTCAAATACATTTTTACTTTTAAAAATATTACAATTTTATAATTGAAGTAATAAATTTGATGTTAAACTTTCAAGCAAGCAGTCATTTTAGCAGTTTTAATAGGTAGGTATCTCACCGACAAAATTTATAGTTTAACGGTAAAATAAGAGACCATTGTTTTTCAATAATAAATCGAAATTGTTTACGACAGTATAAAAATTGTCAATGAGAAGTTGCTAATTACTACGATACGAATTAACTACAAATAGAATAGTGCAAAGTAAACGACAACTTATTACCTACACTACAAAGCTGGTGTTATTTATATAATTTACCTCTGGAATTATCGATAGGAATGTTGTGACTGTCACCATTACCCCCAGCACCAGCACCCGAAGCAGTCCCATGAACAACTTTAATGTAAATTTCTTGTTTGACCCCTTGAGGAATAGCCCCAGGGGGAATCATTAACATTCCCCCACCGCCACCACTAAAGCAACACTCAAGTGTTCCTCCCTCATACGTAAATAGTCCTCGGGTATTTGTATTTCTATATTTTAATAGTAACCAAAACCAACCCAGTTGTGAGTTTTTTAAAAATAATTATTGCTAGCTACTATTTAATTAATCAAATTTCAATTAACTATGCCTCATACGACTGTTACGTTCCTGACTGAGCATACTTTTAGTACGTATACATACTTAGTTAAGCTTGTAACGCCTACTGGCAAAACATGATATTTGAGAAATTCAAAGAATGCAAAAGCACGATATATAGCTGCGGCCTTTCAAATTTCAAATTTAAGGCACATTATATTTAAATACATCCAAAACTGTAAAATGTAAGTATACCTATTAACGTTTTCAAAAAGTCTAAAACAATGTATTCACCCATGGCGAAAAAATGCTAAAGATATCAGATTTTCCCTTTTCAAAAAGTCTATTTAGGACGTAATAATTGAAAGGCCCCAAACTACATTGCAAGGCAATACATTACTACACCTAACCTACATATTTGTGCTAGCAAACTACATCAAAGTTATGTAATTATAGCGACTAAAAGCATATAAATAGTCTATAATCTTTAAATGTCCAAGTCAATCACATCTGTAGTTAAGTTATAGTTCAATAAGTTCCAAGTTGCCACGTAAAACAGGCGCTACTAAAGACAATAATGTCAAAGCAAAGTAATGAAACGAAGTTTACCTAAAAACACGCTGATGATGCTGAGGAGGAGGAGGACAAAGTTCACTTGGTTTTCTATATAATTCAAATGCAGATCCTCTTTGTTCTCTATTTACAAGGTCAATCGTTTGCTGCTGCTGTTGGTGCTGCTGATGTTGGGAAGTTGAGTGTTGGGTTTGACTTTTCGGTGGTGGCACATTTAAGTAGTATGGTTGATTGGAGGATGAGGATGAAGGAGTCATTCGACTATTGGGGTAAATATATTTACTATTGTAGTGACGACTACTTCGATCTAAACTTGACCCGTGACCGGAGTCGAAACCACCATTGTCCAGGTCGAGATTTAGTGATGGATCCGGTGACTTGCCATTCATGTAATTTCCTTCAGGAATGACTGTACCGCTATTTCCATAATTTGTGTACAACTTCTGTGGTTTGGGAGGTGGGACGGGCTTGTACATCTTTGGTGGTGGAGCTGGTTTATAATTTGAACGTGGAGTTCTATTACAAATTATTAAAAAGAAAAAGACATAAAATTATATGAACACCAATGCAATTCTCAAGTTCATATAAATACACTAACCGTAAACATTAACATTCAATTTAAAAAAAATCTGTTAAAATTTTAATGCCTTTCATCATTCTTTTAAACTGACGACGTCGACTAGCATACCGTGTAGCACGATCCCGTTGCTATGTACAATCTGCTCAACCATGCCTAATTTATTCATGCATTCCGAGTTTCAAATGTTTATGCAAATCCCTGATAATTCCCTGAGTTATTTAACGAAAAAACTAGGGAGTCAAATTCAACCTGAATGACATATGTACCTATTAGATTTAAAAGGGCAAGTTTTGTAGTTACAAGAAAAAATAATGCCAGCTCCTGCTCCATAGTTTGCTTACTTCATACCCAGAAAAAATAATATACAGCGGACATGCAGACATACCGTCTACCATAATATAACGTAAGGTACGTATTTGAACAATTTTCACGACAGTTCAACAATGCAATTGGAAGCTTAAGTCTAAAGAATGTCCGTCTAGGCCGTCTTAAAGGAGTCTGTAGTAAAAACCGTGTACTTAAATAATAAAATAATAAACAGGCATATAAAAATGGGAATTCGTAAGTAAATTATGTAAATCTCAAGCGCAATACAAAAGTAACAACTTGGGTATTTTAAATGCAAGATAAAATGTTCTTTTATAACATTTTCAATGCACTGAATGTTTATTGCATAATGGAATTACTTCGGGGTATTTTGAAATGGTCTATAAGCTTAGCTTGTTAGCTTGTTTTCAACAGGTGTAAATACTGTAAATCTCTGACTAGTTGACCCAGTTTTTAGCTACAACTATAGAGCTGTGCTCGAGGTACTTTCCAATCCCCCCCCCGGCACTGCTAATTGGAGATTACCGGTACGTGGTTTTACACATGAAAATGTTACAAAAATTACATAAAAACTTACCCAATGCCATTAGCATTGCCGTTGGAGGATCCATAGGAGTTTTTGCTAGGTGAGGATTCTCTTTGGTCTCTGGTTTTGTCGAGTGGTTGTGCGGTTGACCTTGTGAATCTGTAGATATCGTGATCACTCATTCCGATTCCATTCACGTGCGGGGACTGTTGATGCGTATGATGTTGGTGCTGGTTCTGGTTTTGGTTCGTGTGATGAGACGAGTGATGCTGCTGTTGCTGCTGTGGAGTTGACCAACGATAATCATAATTCCCATTACTATTCTCATGGAGTCCAACACCCTGTACGTGGTCATCAAGAGCAATTATCAGTTGGCAATTAAATTATGAAAAAATCCATTAACGCATTAAATACTTGAAGAATTAACATAAAAGTTCACGTAAATTTTCTGGTGTGTGCATAGCAAAGCTACAACGAGATACTTACATTTCTTAATGGACTCAGATGCTCCTGTGACAACCGCCCACTGACATCCCCACCGAGGACACCGTATGAGTCTCCTCCAAAGAGCCTCTCTGTAGCCGATTTGCTCCCAGGAGTGAGTCCACTTGGCTTCTTACTGCGATCGATTTGAGGTGGTGAGGTTATAAAACTAGTTGAAGTTGGGTTTGAAGGAGTCGTGGGTGAGTCAGGAGGGGAGTGAGTTAAAACTAATTTAGAATTTTTGGGCAGTGTCGGTGGATTAGGATTGTTTGGTAGTGACTGTGAGGGGGTAGTTGGAAGATGCGGAGGCGGCGTGTAGTCTCTTTGCTTCTTTGTTATTCTGAACACATCCTGTAATTTCCATTAAAATCCAAAACAAAATTACAAATTATTCTCAGGATACGCTCATAGTACATTTCATTCTTGCAACTGAGAAGAAAGGGGCAGTCAAACTCAAACCCATAGCAAATCAAAATTAATTTTAAAATAATTTAATTGAATTGCTGGTATTCAAAGCAAAGTTAGGAATTTCAAAAAGGTGAAAAATAAAAACCCTGATACAAAAAGGGCAATTGAAAAACACATGAAAGCGTAGGAAACATGAAATTATTAATTATATTTTTTGAACCTGAACGAAACCATTGGTGCCTCCCCCCATGACGGAATATGGTGGTGGTGCATTATAATTTGGTAATTGAACTGAGCCACTCAATTCGCGATCCTCCTGGGACAGAATGCTAGATGGATCCGAAGTGGATTTATTGACTCCCGACATTCCATCTCTTTTGTCACTCCGTTCGCCACTTGGATCAAGCTCAACTTCGGACTCTGGTGAGGAAGCGTAGGAGTAACGAGGAGATGTGATTGTAGGAAAGAGGAAGAAGTCATCTTCAGCAAGGAGATTCAATGGATCACCACCACTTCCACCAGGCTAATATTTCCCAGGGTTTTTGTCGGTTTTTTAAAAATATTTTTTGATATTTTTTGCGCACGAGTGGGATGAGGTTTGGTAACATTCATCAAAAAACAAACAAACAAAACACAAGGCAGTCAAGTCAATTGTCATTGTAAAAATTTTGCCAGTCCAAAGAGGTCAAAGGCAACATAGAATAATAATCAATCTAATTCAACTCAATAATTTATAGATTCTAATATTTTCTAAATAAATTTAAAACTAACTATGAACGACGAAACGACTAAAATTACAACAACAAAACATGTCAACGCACACACGCATCAACTCCAACACCGTTTTCTCAAGAGACAAAACGAATTTTAAAAAACTAAGGAAAAAAATTAAAAGCTGGCTAACACAATCAAAACCAACCAAATCAAAAGTGAATTGCAGACACATACTTAAAGGAGAAGCTAAACAAATCCTAAATTTGTTTCCCACAACTCCTCTTCTACCCAACGATAAAAACTACCATCAGGAGAAGCAAAGCAGAGTGGGGGTGGACTACTAGGTGTTATAGAGCGTGTTTGGGACAAAACATAATTATTGTTATTGTTGTTGTTAGTATTCGAAATGGAATAGCCCAGGTGATAGTTGTCGTTGATACCCAGATGATAAGGGTAGTAACTTTCATTCTGTGTCTACATAGAGAAATCATTCACATGATATTTTGGGTTGGTTCACACCAAAAATAAGAACAAAAGGGCTATTAGTACAGAAAAAAGGTTCTAGCTATTCTTTAAATTCTGACACCATAGTTATATTTACATTACAAAATCATGGTATACCTTCACATTCGCTGCCCAAATCATTTTCTGCTGTTCGCGATCAATCGCATCCCGAACACGACGATACCACGTATCAGTTAAATTTAACGACGAAGTCATAATATGGGGATAATTTTTCTCTAGCTTTAAGGAATCCTCAAATAATTTCTTGGTACTTGGACGGCGTTTCGGCGATCTGCTGTTAATTAAAAAAAAACAATCATAAAATTAAAATATTATTCATGTAACCAGTAAATATACTGCTTAAAAAGTATTTAACGCTCTACGTTATGTACCTTAATAGACTTAAACTAGACTGCTGCTTATTATTAATAACTCCATTACGAATTTCTTTCACTGCTTGTTTCGACTCTGCCTTCAAGAAAAGAACTACGGGATACAATTGGGCAAAGATGAGTCGTTCAACTCCATGGGGCGTCACATCAATCAACGCATGTTTTCCCTGATCAATGATCTGTTTAATGCCGGAAAGTCGAATGGGTCTTGGTCCAGAGTCCGTGCTACTTGTATCACCAGCTGCTGAAGGCACAGCGAACTTTTCTGGGTAATCTCGAAGCAGCCGCTCCCTAGCTATGTCTGCTACCGGTCCAAACAGAACTACTGGCCGAACAAATCCAGGATGTTTAAGTATCACTCGTTCGTACGCAGGAAATTTGATGGTCTCACTGTAGATCTCTTCATAATTCAAACTCTTTGATCTTCTGCCACTTCCACCTGGTTTCCTCCTTCTGAAAAAACTCCCCGTTTTCGTCACTTCCGTGCCCTCCTTCTTACTTCCAATGTCTCTTAGGGCAAATTCTTCTGCATGCGTTTTATTCGGTATCACTCCTTTCTCTCCGTCTGTCCCAGCTTTATTCACACGGTACACTTGCCAGGAGCCCACAGCCCCATTATAAAGGGTGTCCGTCACATGGAATATCTCTCCGCGCTTAAAACTAGACTCATTCTTTCGTGGTTGCTCGTAATTAAAATGGGTCCGAATGTAGAAGGAATCTCCATTATTTTGCTTAACACCCTCGAATTCATCCGGTTTGAAATGAACTAACATGGTGATAGTATCTTGAAGATTAAGCAGGAGAAGCACGGCGTCTTCCCTCGTCATACTTATGAGCTCGGTGTCATTGACTTTTAAAAGTTTATCCCCAGGTTGTAAGCCCTGGACAGCTGCGGGAGAATTTGGTTGAACAGCAGCTACGTAAATCCCAGTTGCATTGCCACCTACACAATCAAAGAGCTAGTAAATTAAATCTGTAAAATATTATAGATGTACACTGGCTACTCAACACAAATGCGAAAAACCTGGTGTTCTATGATATGCATACACAAAATGTGGAAATAAAGAAACATCTAGACGCTTACTATTTGTTTAAAAAACAAACTTAATTTAATTACATGAATTTTAATTGAGATATGAAAGTAATAACCTGTTAATCGAATACCGACGCTTCCAGCCTCTTTAACGAAAGTAACGAATCTAGGTTCAGACTGTGAATGTGAAGACTGTTGTAAGCGGCGTGAGGGCGGTGGGGGTGAAATGGCCACTGCAGTTTGAGGCTGCGCATCTAGCTCTTCAAAGACCAGTTGACGACGTGGAGAGTAAATATCTTGGTCTGGAAATTGTAGTTCATCTGTAAGTTACAAAAAATAATTTACAATTTCATGTAATTTCAGAAGCATTTTTAGTTCAAGAAATACGAAAGTAATAAAGGTCAAAATATTATTCCTAGCTAACCTTCTGGTCTAGGAGGGGGTGGGCGCGGAGGCGGTGGTGGGTCATAAATCATCATTTGTTGTTCTTGCCCAGCTGATGGTCCTCGTCTCATTCGCATTAAATTGTTCTTATCTTCCTCTACGGCACTTCTATTTAGTCTTCCGGCATCCCTTGTTGGAGGTTGGACGTACAAATTTTGACTAGAATATGATGGTCGTGTGTCCAGCAATTCCAAATAGTTACTTCCTACAAATATAATAAATTTCAACATTTCAAGACAATTAATAATGTATTGTAAATTCAACAATAATGATTCACTATAAATATTCTATAAAAAAAGATTAACACTTTAAACGTTTCCAAAAAGCTGACCTTTAAATGTTTGTTGCTGGTGTTGTTGCTGTCCAAGAGCGGGAGACCCGAGAGGAAATCCAGAAGATGGTCCACTATTGTCCCGTTTAACAATCAAATGTAATTTTTCTTTGGAATTCTCAATGAGTTTCTTGGCCTCTTTGAGCGTCATCCCATCCGTGCCATTACTATTAATTTTGAGAACGATATCTCCTTCATTTAATGTATTCTCCTTGTCCGCTATTTTATTCGTTACTTCTTTTATGTACAATTTACAGCCAAGGACAATTCCGAAATCTACAACCCCAACAAAATCAAAGTATTAAAAAAAACACGTTATAAATAATGTCTACGCATAGATTGTGTACCGCGTACACCAGAAATTAAATCACCTATTTACATATCATTATAAAACTGCTTTTTGCTTCTCTATTTTCTGTCGAAAATGTGATACAGATACACCAGTTGATACTTCAAAATGAATTTAGAAAGTTAATTACGGGGAACAACTGTTGGTTAATACTGATGTACCTATGTACATTTTCTTTGAACTTCAATGTGAAATAAATTAATCCACATTCCATCCGGCGACAGAAGCAAAATTTCAAATGTACAATTTGCATATTTTACAAAAGTGCTAAATGCTTCATATGTAATTATGCGATCTTTCAACGTAATCTATATACATAGGTAATACATATGACATACCATCACTTCGTTTCTTGCGACTGAGAGTAACTTTAAAAGTACTATTTTCCCCTTGGGGTAAAACTACCCTCCGCTTCACCACCAATTGAACACTAGGACCTGAGTCTCGAAGTACTTGCACAGCTGTGGCATAGTCAACATTTTCCAACGAGATTCCATTTGCTGATAGGATTCGATCGTTAACTCTGTCAAATGTAATTAAACAACATTCAGACTTTTAGATACAAATGCAGAAGTACAGCCTAAAAATCAAATTTAAACAATCCCAAAGACACAAATAAATGAGTATTTAAATTTCTAATTTATATTCACACCTATGTCGAACTACACAATTACAAAATTACAATTTTTCCATTAAATTCGCACAACACAAGACAATTTGATTATACAATGCATTGGCAGATGCTAGCTCGTCTGGTAAAAAGAAGACATTGGTACTTAAACTAATCAACAATACATAACACAATACAAAAACAAATGAAAGAATGTAGGTATTTTTTGTGGCAATTATTTGGTGTGCTTACAATAATTTCCCTTCTGCTGGGCCAGACTTTAAAACATCAGAAATGGCAATGGCTGGATCCCCATTTGCAAAATGTGGATTATCTCTCCCACCGCTCACTGCAATTCCAAAGCCATAGCCAGGGACTCGCGTCAAAGTGACCGAGTGGTACTCCCATGCCACGCCACGGTCAGGTGTCTGAAATTAAATTAAAAATTATATTGAATTATCATTATCTGGATCCTCATCAAATTGTCAAATTTTTTCAACCATTATTACACCTACAACACAAATGGTAGGTCTCTACCCTGTACCGCCTATATCTTTGCACTGAACTCATTTTCCCCGTACAAATTAATTCAAATCAATTATTCAGTAATTAGCCCATCACATCGATAGTGATTCTGATGGTTTCATTTAATTAATAAATAAATATAATAATAATTGTGCTCGCCTGCCCAGTAGTCTCATGTCTCATTTTATCAGTCACTGTAGGTGTAGAGATAAAACATGCTTTATAAAATTATAGCTAAGGCATGCTGTGTGGTTATAATGTGGTTCTTGTAGATGTACCTAGCACCCTTTGCAGATATGTATCAGAAACGTTTAAGAATCAACTTCTTCCTCTAAACTAGCAAACTCCTAACGCTTTGCCTCATTCTGCTCAACAATAAAGGAAGGATTTAAGAAATCATCTTTGCCGTGTTTATAGAATCATAAAAAATCCCCTGAAACCATTCAAGAATCCCAACGCAACCCATTTCATTCCAACGAACTTGCAAGCCACGCAACAACGGCCAAAAGCCAAAAACAACCACCACGTAGTGCCAGTGCCTACATACATATGTAGGTACCCATATAGGTACATACATTTATACTGTAGGCAGGTAGTTACATCGACAATCGACAAGCACAGAAGTTAATCATTTACTTTATATTTTTTTTATGTATTTCCTTCATCATGTTTTTATCGCTCATCCCTTTGGTGATGCAAAAACCGGATTACGCCTCTATTCCCTCTATAATATTTAATATCCACAAAAGCATAATATAAAACTTACAATGAAACTATAAAACTGTTCAGTCCCAATGTTATAAAGTTTTGCTCAAATTTATAGTTTCACAGTGCACGTCAACGTCAACTGTCGGTGGACGGTGCGGTGTTCTGTCCCTGTGCAGAGGGTGCGATTTTATTTTTTACTGTAATTATCCACCAACAGTGCTCACACATTAATTATATGGACACGCTCCATCAGAACTGCAAACTGTCTACCTGCTATAGCTAAGCTACCACTACATAGCCACTGACAATGGTCAAAATCTTAAATGCGGTGTCAACAGAGTTTACTCACAATGCACATTTGTATGCTCTCAGAATAAAAAAAAAATACATAGTTTTTAAAAATAAATCCATGGTTAAAGTTAAAGCTGCATTGCTATACTTTAAATTTTTAATTGCTCTAAAATTTCGCACAGTTATTTTGCATTACATAAAATATATTGTAAGTGGGTACTTTGGATTTTGGGTTAAGCGCTGTCAATATCAATCCACTTGATAATTTTTACATTTATTTTGTGTAAAAATCCCACTCATAAATCATAGCCTATGATTATCTATGTAGGAGCACATTTGTATATGGTAAGGTGGGATAGTGGACTTCCCTCGTAATCGTAGCGTAATAAGCTCTGGCAATAAAATTCAACAAGTGTTTATAAACTTGATACACCATCAATTTAACTTTGCTCACTTACTCAACTCAACATGCACTAAACTAAGAAGAGCTCCCTTACTTGGCTACTGGCTACTGGTACTGGTTGTTAATATGGTGCACTGCCAAACAACACCATGGCATGTCATGGCAATAATGACTTGGCATCAATAATCAACATTTTTAACATCCACCTTCCAAGCCAACAACGCCAACTAACATACCTACACAATTCCACTCCACAATAAAATCCTTATAAAATATGGCATAAAATCCTTCAATATATTTGAAAGATATACTAAATCAAAGTAGGCAATCGGTTATTAACATTATATAGTAATCCATATTTTTATCAAATCCAATTTTTACACAAGGATAAACTGGAATAGGAAGGAATGCACTTGGATTCTTTTGATATTAGATAATTTGATTGGATTCTACTTGACTGTATTATATAGGATGAAATCAAAATGATACAAACTTACGAAGGAAATCATCTGTCAAAAATTAAAATATTGAAAGATACAAAAAATCCTATTAGAATTCTTTGATGGCTTGGAATGAAATGTGATATGACACTGACTGCGGCGTATACCCGGATATAGGGAAACAGAATGAAGAAATAACTGAAGAAGCAAACTGGCTTATTTACAATTTAAATTACCAAACAAAGTTTAACAGGTACACTATACAAAACACTAAAGAGAATTTTGGAAATTTTAAAATCCGAAGTTTGAAATCCGGGTATTTTGCTTCTTCAGTAACCCTCGACACATGCATGCATAATATGTTTCTATAAATCCTAAACGAACACACATGTCCCATTCGGCATTCGGTAATCGGCATTCCCACATGTGAAGAAGGCAAAGGCCTTTTATATTCAAGTTCCTTATCGAGAATCAAATCCAAAATCCAATCCACCAGAAGCCAGAAGCATCGGTTTCAAATTTTTCAAACTGACGGGCTGTGGATGGATGGGCAGACAAATGTGAACAAAAAAATATCTATTCTCATGCAAACGATGCTGGACTTCAGATACGGTGGCTACTGGACTGGACTCCGGGCTCATGTAGTCTATTCTGTGGACACAATGGCTACGCATAATGGAAAAGATGGGCTGGAGTTGGATGCTGGAAGTGGAATTGGAATTGAAAAAGGGGAAAAAAATTGATTGTAGGCGTCCTTGAAGGTATGCACAAGACAATAATAAGACAACACACTCAACTCAGGTACCCTGTAAATATTACGTTTCGTCATAGTAATTCATTTACGATTTTGATTCAAGATGAGCCTTTCCAAAAACGCCAAACAGTATATTTTAGAAATTTCAAAAACATACTCCAGAAAGTGCAAAACATTGTATTTACACATTTTCAAAGAGTCTTAAGACAAACCATCACATTTGCAAGATTCCACAAAACGCAAACTACAGTATTTACACTTTTAAAAAAAGGCAAACCATCGTAACAAGCTTTCAAAAAGGCAAATCTGTGTAGTTACGCTTTTCAAAAAATAAAAACAATTTATTACATTTATAAATATCTTTTTTTTTAAAAAACGAATCATACATTCGTACCTACATTCTAAAGTTTTTCTATGACGAAGCATGTGAACGGACCCTAAACACTGCTTCTAAATTCTACACTTCTACTTTTACACTCTGTCTTCTTCAATTCTGATCAACTGTTCACTGTACTGTACGTGACTGTGATTGTTGTTGTGGACTGGAGCTGGTCGTTAGTTTCTCTACAGGCTCTGTTCCCCAGATACTAGACACCTAGCTGGTCCTGGAATGATCAGCAAAGTATCAAAGCATCAAAGTTGATGAGAAGAGCAAGGGGAAAAAAATGAATAAGGAATCAAAAGGTAAACGTATACAAACATATATTATGTAAATCGCTCACTGCAGATACCTAGCTGAGCTTTAGCTTTCGTTTAAGCTCTTCAATTTAAACACTTTAACTATTCAGACATTGTGGAACACTCTTCAATCTTCCCTCAAAGACGTCTGTCCTGTTCCTCCACACATCTTTAACTCATTCTCCCGCAGCAACTGCAGCTATAGCTCATCATATAATTCTTTATTATCATTATTATTACACGGAATGAACGAAAACCAAGATAGCTGGCTGACACCAAAAGCAAAACGAAATCTAAGCAGCAGCAGCAGCAACAGCAGAAGCCTCAGCATCTCACTCGTTCGCTCATTAGCCAGTCCGGGCACGTACCTATACACTGTCCGCCACTATCGGACTTCTCAACTTATCAACTTTTCTTTTTTAACAACAACAACAACAGAAGAACGGCCAGAGAAGTTTAGTAACAGGAATCTAAACTCAAGTCTAAAGTCCAAAAAAGAAATAAAAAAAAACAACCAGGACCAGAACCAGGACCAGGGAACGAGTGAAGGAAAGCTGGACAAGAGATTTTTGATGTTCCTCCACCTCCTCCCAGAGTCTGCCGACACTCTCCATTTATTATTATTAACATGATCAGCAGCAGCAGCAGCAGCCTCGCTTCAACAGCAACATTAAAATCAACCCAGCAATGCAACGCATCCAGGAACCCAGTGGCGTAGGTGTCTATTTCCTACAAATATTCCTACGTTTATACATGTAGGCTAGGGCTAGGGCAGACGCTCAAAATATTGAAATATAAAGAGTTTCTCGATTTTGAAATTAAAAATGAAAATGTTTCCGATTTGGAAAATCTATTTTTGAATATGTATGTACATACATACCTACGTCGCTTTTAAGCGAGCTTGGGCAATTGTTTGACAGCAATTACAAAATCTCTTGATTTTAAAAGTGAACTTTAGAAGTTTCCCTTGTTGAAAAGTAGAACTTGTAGAATCCTTCAGTTTTAAAACTCGCTTTTTAAAATGTATTGCTTTTAAACAATCTACTTCACAGGATCATTTGATTCTAAAACCAATTTGTCAAGCCTAGTCCCGTTGGAAAGTAGTGTTTGGAAAGGATTCGTCAATTTTGAAAACACATTTTGCAAATCAATTGTCTTGCAAAGAATGGTTGTAAAAAATTTTGTCATCTTGAAGTAATGTTTCCTACAGCCCATGCCATGGCCTACTTGACCTGCCCACAGCTTCCTACGCTACTGGAGCTGGAGGGATCACCAAAGAATCACCGAAGAAGCTCGATTTTGAAACAACTTTTTAGTCATCATTTTAAAGTAGAAAGGGGGAAGGTGGAAGAAATACCTGAAGGAGTATGTCTACAAATTAGCTGAACACACACACGCACATATATACTTATGCACATACAGAACAGAAGCAACCCTGGACAATGAAAAATGCAATAAAAACGACAAAATACTAAGCACAACTACCTTCCTCCATACATATGAACAACAAAGAAAATACCAACTCGAACTAACTACCTGTACATCTCTCTATCTCCCTTTCACTACTTGAAATTTTGACGATGTACACAATTCCTTTGAATATTCTACGCTTTCACTAAAAATGCACATAATTATTGGGATTAATTACAAATTTAACGCTTTTAATTGCTGCACAGATGTTTTCCTAGGCATCGGTGGACTAATTCATAAAAACTGTTCGTATGGACTCTGACATCGGACATGGGTTAGGAGTAGGACACGACCGTCACACGCATAATAATAATAACTACACTGCAGTACCATGATCCTCATGATCTCAGTCACAGGCCTGCAGCGGACAATACAAAGTGACAATAACAAATGCCATAAAATTAAAATGTCAACAAAGAAGGTAGGCATATAAATAATAATAAATTTGTACTTAAATGACTTTATGTGTTAAACGAGACTGCCAAGTATAATTAAGACACTGATGTATAAGTAATATGTATTTATATTTATATAGGTAGTAATAGTAATAATAATAATAATCTGAACCTGAATTTGTGAAGTGTCAAACATTCCGCTGGCGGACGACACGTCCGGCATACTTTTACCCCAACACACGGCAAAGGAATTAACACGATGGCAGCCCAACCACAACACAGATAAACAACACAACACGGATACACAATTTAAACAAACAAAGCAGCACGACAGAAACAACAATGCCTTTGCCCGTCTCACAAGTCAGTTGTAATAATTATTCAAAAATGCAAACAATCACTGTGACTCTGACTGTGTGACTGGGAGAGTGTGTCCGTCTTTCCTCAACTTTCAATCAATTGCCAATAAAGGAGCCAGGCAGCAGCATCCACTCGCACACACCTCACTCCTAAACGCCACTACAGTCCAACATTCTCATCAAAAGGACGAGGCTCGAATGACGAATGACGACGGGAGAAGGGAAGCCAAAAGATGAAAGATCCCATGTGAGAAGGGAAAGGTGTTTCTGTTCAGTAGTTGAGCAGTCGACTGACTCTTGCTAATCTTCCTAATTGGCACCCACAAATCAAAACTCAAACTCAAAACCAGAAGCACGGTCGTGGTGTGGACTGTGTGTAAGGAGGCACAAGAAAGTCTACTTACAAGTACTTACAGAACAACACCACCACAACACAAAACAACACTACAAGACAAATGACACGGACTCAGCTGCCTCATGTAGACAATGGAAACCAGCTCGGAAATCAGGAATTAATTATGAAAATTATTATTTAAATACTTCAACTTCAAGCCACTCCATAGGCATGTAAACATTGCCCAAATTAATAGTCATCATCATTTAATAAAGAGTACAGAGTACTAACAGACCCACCGACGACACTATCTCGTCCTATCTACAAATCCAAGCTTGTCGCAGCACTGTATAATTACTAAAGAATTATCAATGCAGCTCACACAAATCTAAGGTAAGTGGGTATGTCTGCATAATTCTTAAGAATGACACGACAATTTACAATTTACAAATTGCAAAAGCTTAGGATGTCAGAGGCTGTCGCCTCCTCTTTCAAATTCCGATAGGTCTCTACATACGTATATTTTAATTGTGATTTCAATTTCAATTAACTCGACTATTAGGCAGTACTGCTCACAATCACTTCAAACAGCACATCACAATAAAGACAGGCCCACGAGTCAAGTCCAAGTGTACATAGACAGTCATTAATGTAAACACCATAAACCAACAATACTAATTACATTTTACAAGTCTGCTATTCTTGTCACACTTGTACTCCTTTATAATTATTACGGGCTGATCTATAAACTATAATAAAACACACACTCACTCTCTCTCTCTCTCTCTATCTACCTCAGTATAGCAGTATAGTCATTATAATTGCACGCACCAGTACCGGTTAGGCACAATTTAATTAATTTCCGTACGTTAGAGGCACAACCCGCGAAAGAGAAAAAAATGACACAAATTGACGAGCTGTATATTGCACATGTATATATAAATACCATCAATCAAGTGTACATACGTAGCTCTATATAGGCAGTCGAGATATCTGAACTGTTTTTGTATTATTAGTTATTAGTACCTATTGTACTAACTTTACTCGATCATGTACTTTTTATAGGTACACCCATTTATCAGACCATAGCGACGATGGAGGAGTGAATGAGTGAATGAGACGGACGGGACAGCAGCAGCAGCAGGACAGAATAATTTGAATGGATAATGAGTAATGATTGCCCCTGGATTGAAAAGTAGTTACCGGCCTATGTGCCTATCCCCTCTGTCTGTGTATACTTGGCCACTAACAACCAACAACTAATCACTAATTGATGAACTTCTGAGCAGGTATGAAAATTGAAGCGTGTCAGTCAGCTCAGCTCAGCGTTCCGTTCCGTTCCTCAGCTCTCTCACGTCAGTTCAACGTCGGTCGCAACGGCAACGGCAATAGAGAGATAGCTCGTTACTATAACAACTAATGTGATGGGAATATTATAAGAGCAGAGAATATAGACCATGTAGTAATTATAGAGATAGACTCCGGCTCGTGATTGAGTGAGGCGTTCTGATATTGATATCTGACTGACAATAATGTGAGTCCCTGTGATAATTGAAGAGCTTTCGTTGAGAAACCTTAACCTTGCATACCAAAGCCTGCAACAACTTATTGGAAGAAGAGGACGAAGAAGAAGAAGAAGAAGAAGAAGAAGAAGAAGGGACAAGAGGTTGAGGTTACTTTGCTAGAAAATATAATAAAACAGACAGAATAGATATCCTACCATTATAGTATAAAGATACTTCACTTGACTACTGCTCACTCACTCCACACCAGACCACTTCCACCTGTACTCTGACCAAGCCTGTCTCTCCGTCTCCCTTCCTTACTCACTCTTCGCTGTCCCAGTGTCCAACACAATCTCAACTCAAGCATTATAAACCTACCCAGACCTTCTAACAGCCACCACCACCACCACCACCATCATCATCAACTATGCCACAACGTAATCTACAATGTATCCCAGGGTGGACGTGGAGATGGATGGTGGAAAGTACTGGCCGCTTATGTACACACGTCCAAAATATCATTGGGAAAAAAAATCAACCCTTAGAACTCATCGTTAGAATGCATGGCAGGGCATAGGAGTAATGGATGGCATGGCTGTATGGCTCAGATGGTTCCACTGCTTCCCTTAAATTGCTATAGCCCAATGGAATGGAAATGGGGGATGCGGGGGTTGATTCGTTGAATCGTTCGATCCTTCAATGCATGCTCAATCCACATCAATATCAACCTATATATCCAAGGAGGCAATTGTGTGTAAAAGCTTACTTACGTGGAGGACGGGGCCTTTCCCCTATTACGCTAACACGTCATGGAAAACTGTGCTGGAGAAATACTAGTATGTTAATAGGTAGGCAGTCGTTATTACTCGTATTTGGTTTAGCATTCTTTTCATGCGCGCAATGGTTGATCAACTTGAAAAAACATGTTATGCATTTTCTACAATTGGATTTTACCAAGTACTGCTGTAATTAAAAGCGTTAATATAGTCACTTTATGTTTTGTCCTCTTTGATAAAAGTCAGCATGACGTTTTGCCAATTTTCACATCGTGTAAATCGAATTAATCGCATTTTTTGTCAACGGATTTACAGTGTATTGCTTCGTTTGAAAACGTAAATTAGTATGTTCTGTACTACTTTAAAAGGCTTGTACCTCGAATTGCCCTTTCTGAAAAAGCTTTTACCCCGTTTGCACGTTTTTAAAAAGTCAAGCTTAATAAACGTACATTTTACACATTTTTTAATCGCTTAAATAGCATTTTTACTACCTTTTTTTAAACGGATAGTACCATATGTGCATGTGTTGCTCTTCAAAAAGTAACGTTGTTTTGTTCTTTTTTGAAAACGCTTTTATATACTTCTTATCGCACTTTTTAAAAGAACTGTTTACCCCGCGGGGTAAACTGTTCGGGGCCCCGTACTGACCACATTGAAATTAAACAGTCAGTGTGGTAATGGTATTTTACACTTTTTAAAATCGTGTAAATACTACGTTTTGACTTTTTTGACAAAGAAGCCCAACTCACTCCCCTTGTATTTAAATAGGACGTAATATTTAAGATGGCCCTGAGGGTAGGTAGTAGGAATTTTAATTTAAGTACGTTGCGTAGATAATAGCGTGTAATGTGTAGTAGTAGATACTGGTCCTGTGGTCGTGGTGCTGGGAGTAAGTAGTAGTAGTTGTAGGGTGCGAGGGCTGCACATATTTCACTGGACAGACAGGCAAAAGACAGACTTTCCTCGTTATCCTTATCCTTACACACCTTGTGCCTTATTATCCTTATCCTCCACTACTCGCTCTGCTCTGTCTCAACTCCTTCTTTTCTACTGTTACCACTATTTACTATCAACATCCATTATTTTATTCCACCATTAGGTACCTACCTTACCTACATTGTTGTACATATTGCATCACTACTGATATGAACGAGCAGCTCTATAATCTATAATCACACACACTACAAACCTAGACATCCGAGTGCATAGGTAGTTACACACATTGGTGCACGTAAAGTTTTTTTAAGCATAGCAGCAGATGGGAATGTAAAGACGGGAAGAAAAGCTCTATGGCTCTGGTGCTCTAGGACAAAAGTCACCAGAGATTCTTAAAGAAACCAAAGAAAATTCTGAAAGGCAGAGCCACAAGTACTTCAAGAACAGTTACTGGCACTGGGACTCACTTCTCTGCCAGCGAACAAGAACAAATCATGAAAAATCATGTGTAAGTAGTAAATGAGAGGCAAAAGCAACAAGTGTAAAGGGTACAAATTCTCACTGAACTTCACTTCACTCTATTGTTCAACTAATAATGCATTGCATCTTGCACCTTACCATTTAGAACATAAGCCCATCTACCTACATACAGAGGTGTATCGATAGACAAACACATAAGACGGGGTACTGAGTGTTCATCGTGCAAGAGTTGCTATCTAGATTTTTCTACAACTTTACGGAAAAAGGAAGTGCATGAGATTTCCTCCTATATTACTTACCTATACGACCAGCCTACCTAATTAAACTTGTCCTAAAATTCATTTTCGTATAGCTAAGCCTTATGTATACTTACATACTTAAAGAATCAGGCAATTTTGACTCCATTTCAAAATCTACCCATTTGACATCCAATATAACGAATATCTGTCAATTCTAAAAGAGAATTTTGGAATCGCATCTACAGTCGGCATGTAAAAAGTGCGCTTTAAAGAACCCGACAAGTTTGAAAGCGAATTTTTAAAACTTTTCCATTTGAAAGTACTACTAATTATTACTAATTATAAAAGCACCTGCTTTTAGCTTTTTTGTCAAGTCTAAAAGTATGCATTGTTAAAAGCAAATCAAGCTGGAAAGCCCATGTGAGAATGCATGCGCCTGTTTGAAAAATATGGTTTTAACAAAACTCCCTTGCAGATAGCCTCCCTTGCAACTACTGATATAACCCAAAAGGAACACCAGATTCTTGGATATAATTATGACGGCACAATCTCCAACTATGCACCCCTGACAACAATAAAGCATTATAATTGTAGGCATGTACACTATCTGTATACATTCTACACTAATAAGGCACCTATGTACCTATACGTATATGTACCTACTACCCAAGTTTCAACAATTTCTTCTTGCACACACGAGTTGTACGTCAACTAAGAGCATCTTGAGAATCTCGAGAATCTGAATAATAAGAACTGAGGCAGGAGCGCAGCCAGGCAGGCAGGCACAAGTCTCAAAGAGAAAGACACGAGAGAAGTCTCACGACGAATACGAGAGACGACATAAGGACCATCACGATCATGAACACTAAACTACCAAAAGACCAAAAGCCCAAAAAAAGCAAAACCAAAGTGTAGCCATAGCCATCCGTCTACTGATATAATGCAGCACATTTAATACACAATAATAGAAACCATCACGTCTTTAAGACTGTGAGCACTGCACTGCACTGCCTTCGTCATCCGTAATTCGAAATCCTCCGCATGTTTTCCTATTATTGCTATTATATTCGTGTGGATTGTGTGGAGGCTGCTGCTGGATCAGCGTTGGAGTGTTGGACGGATGGATAGACGGACGGATGGATGGAAAACATAAAAGCCTGCCTGAAGGTATACAAATACCTGAGAGGGATGTAAAAATCATTATCGCAGCTTTAGAGCTACAAAGCTAGCGTTCAAGTCCAAAAAGCCAAAGCCAAAGTCAAAGCCAACGTAACGTTATATATATATAGGTATACACAGAGAGGTGTCCCTATACAGCAAACGCAAACGTAAAAGTCTCAAATAGCCTTTGAGGCAACAAGAAACGGGCTACACACTTTTTGTTTTGTATTTTTTTTCTTTATCCTTTTTTTTCCACATCGACTAAATGTAAAATGTAAACCATCTATCTGTCTTAAATAATCTTACAGGTATTCTTTGTGTATTTATAAGTAGGTAGGTAGAAGGCAGTACTTAGGTTCTTCTTTATACAGGCAACAAGCTCTGCATGTATGGAAGATGCACAATAATATGATTATAGCTGCAGATTTATTATACCTGTAGCACAATGCCTAACTTTTGACTGTACATATTATTTTATAAGCTTTTGCTCTTTCTCTCTCTCTCTCCCAGCTTTTATTCCTGCCATGCTTCAACTTTTTAACTTATTGCTCCTCCAAGATTAGCTCCTATTTGTTTTCACAGTAGTGACTGTGTGGATCTGGCGTGGTCTGGCCTGGTGATGTTGATGTGGCATGGCGAGACGGAGACGTGCTGCTAGTGCATGTTTGTGTATGGAGTGGGTCCTCATCTCCTCACTGCGAGAATCTCACTGAGAAGGATCCAGCAGTCCCGCAATCTAACAGCGAGAGAGCTCACAATTTTTTAAACCGTGAAATATTTCTAACCAGCCATACAATCCTCCGTAGAACCAACAACTAACGAACCAAAAGATATTATAATCACATTACATAACATAGCATTAACATTACATTACATGGAAGAAGGCTATTCACAGTCCCAGAACCACATAACTCAGTGGAATACGGGGAATCGTGGGTGAAGAAGCATTGAGACGTAAGTACCTATGTTCAATGGTTTCGAACAGGTGCAAAATGTCCTATTTACATGCCTTATAAACAACCTTAAATGCTGTGTATCTTCAGGTTTTTGAAAAAAGGTGGAAACAGTTCTAGTTAACACGTTTTGAAGAGGTGCCAAACGTCCTATCTACATAAATGCTAAGTGTTTCACTTTTTGAATGTGGCAATACAGCCATTACCATGCTTTGCCAAAGTGTAAAATGTCCTATTTACATATTTTGTAAAGGCAAAATATTTTTTTCATGTTTCTGAGCACGTGCAAAATGTGCCATGTATTTATACTCTTTTACGAAGAAATAAAACGCCATTTACGTATTTTTTGGAAAGGGTTAAAAATGCTCTAATTGTATGTTCTTAAACAGATAAGAAGTTGAATTTACATAATATTTTCTGTGTTACTTTGCTTCGTAACTTCGTAAGAACAACAAATTGTAAGAGTACAAGTAGGTACTTTTGCTTCTTAAGTCAGGAAATAAAACAAGACTATCATGCCTATCATAACACTTTGCCTGGGTCCTCATCCCTTAACAATCACCTCTCAAGACTCAAGAATCCCTTACAAAATGTTAAAGTACACAGAACCTTCCTATCTAATAATATATCTGTAGAATGGTAGAATGAGAGAGCTATGCAGTGTCAGTAATGTAAATGTAAACTGTTTATCGAACGTAGGAGAGCCAGAGTTAAAGCACTAGACATTTATTGTCTCAAACCTACTCTCCACACTCAATCATTCTACACCAAAACATTTTTCTAACAGATACTGCTAAGCAAAGACCATCAATTCCATCCAACGATACAACATCTCCCCGTCGACAACAATAACATACTTCCACACTTTAAATTTTATTCAAAGTAGATTCAGAGCACATAACGTAAGGGACAGGGATGCTCGGAGCCAGCAGTACTTAGGTGCTCTTGCAATTGATAGTACGATCTGGCATGCCACGCTATATGGTATGGCAAACAGAAACAGCTGCTGGTGTTTTTTTAACGTTTTTTTTTCATCTTCTTTTCTTCTTCTTTGGTTTAGTTTTCTTGTATGCGTAATTGTAATTGTAATCGTAGTAAGTATCGTTAATCTCAGGAATACTGAAGAAAGAGTAAATGAGGCTGAGCAATCAAGTCCCTCAAGTAAAGTGGCTAATAATTTGTTCAGACAAACAGTTAGACAAGGGCTGTTGACGGCCAAAGTACATATTTTCTATTATTTCTAGATCGATTTGCTTTGAAATCATTAAAAGATCAAAGGAAGAGATATCTTCGCATGCTCGATGCATCACTCAAAACAGCTGCAGGTGTCTCATATTATATTATACTGTCTGCAAGTCTGGCTACGTTTGGTAACCACGATGTTACCGTAAACCCCTAATTAACTTCACACAAAGCTACTAACTGTTAATATCCATCCAACTGGATTATACCCCATTCAAATAATAAATAATTTTAATAAAATTTACCCATCTGAAAAGCTATTGTTCCAGAATGCTTATACTTCTACAACATAAAACGTTTTTTAAACAAGATTTCAATGCAACACTTCCCAAAACATGGCCTTTTACAAGTCTGTTCAAAATAACCATTTTATATAATATTCTTAATTTCTATAACTGCTTTTCTATTTTGTATAAAGGCACTTTTTGAAAACTTAAAACTTATTTTGCAAAACTTCCATTTTTACTTAAACGCCTTTTCGAAAATTACTATTTCTGTAAAACCACTTTTTTATAACACCAATTTCTACTTAAACGCTCTTTCTAATGCTGCTTTCTCAGTAAACCACCTGTTTAAAACACCAATGTCTGTTACTCCACTATTCTAAAACATTCATTTTCTTTTTTAAAAAAATCATTTTAGAATTGCTTCATTTATATGCACCTATTCAACATGCTCACGTTGAATAATCTTAGCCCAGTTACTAACCCGACAATTACGGTAATACATAAAGAAGTACTTCTGTAATGTGCTCAACTGGTAGTTTACTCTTTCTGAAAAATGCAGATACCATCATTTGCATCGGCTGTCAACGACAGTAACTATGGAGAGACCCTAGTATAGGTAGTATGTAATACGCAGTAGCTCTAAAGTACATGAGGATAGCATGTTCATTGACGGGGAATTATAAATGAAATATATGGAAATGCTAAGTAGTTGATAGCCTGCAGAAATTAGAAAATATGGACTGAATACCAAACGGATACTAGGTACATACATACACGCTTTACTAAACAATATAGAAAATACATTACCCTCCTTCTTCGATAATGATGATGACCACGGTGTGATGATTTTACTGATGAGGATGAACTCATATATTTCCGACCACTACTACCACTCTTCACTTTCCCTCCCTGCTTTTTCTTCGAAGTTTTGAAAATACTCGGCATTCTCACCCCTTTTTTTCTGTATCAGCTGTGAACTATTTACCAAATTAGTTTGTATATTTTCTATTGTTCCTTAATTCAACAACAACAGTCTTTGTTTTACTTGGCTTGTAATTTTTCACTTATGAGGTACAACTCTATCAGTTGCAGTAGAAGTGCTTCGTTAACAAAAATCACAGTCTGTCATTAGTCATTACCGTCGGGGGAGAGCGGTCTGGATTTCTTTGAGTTTAATTCGCAAAAAAAAAACAATAAAAATTTAAATTCAAAGAAAGCTTTTGAGTGATAAATTGAAATCCTGAGAGGAATTGATAAACATGTGAAATTACCAAAAGCCGAAAATCTAATCAAATTATCTAATTAGCCTACTTCATTTGGCTCTGGGTGGATTTTCGATATTGATTTCTGCAGCAATGGAGAATTTCATTGGATGACTGACTGGCTGAATGACTGAGTGGATCAGTCAAGTAGCAAAAAGCACTGAGCGATAACGATTTATGGTTCTTTTCCTAAATAGGAGCAGGAACGGGGGAATAATGGCATGGCACGAGCACGATCTCTGTGTATAATAAACACGACAGAAAAACCAAATCTCAATCCCAGTAGTGGCTACGTAATATGTATGTAGTTAGTAATTTCGTGTTTAGCTACTGAATTATTGCATGTTTAGCTTGGCGGAAGGTGCCAAATGCATAGGCACTACGGTAGACATCTCGTATGTTCTCTACTTGAATTTTTTTGGTCTCGTATGTTCTCTACTAAAAAATCCTCCTCTACCTA
>JAQFZC010001948.1:0-25804 GCA_034695205.1 Dicyrtoma fusca | reverse complement strand
TCATGACCCGCCTGTCCGCCTTCCCCAATCTCCATTCCTTCCCCCAACTCCCCAAGGTCACCGTCCTGGCACTCACTTGGCGAGCCATGCACACCTTGTGTGATGAGAGTCTGGAGCTCTTCCCACCGGACTTGAGTCTCCCGTGGACGTTCCCGCATTTGGTCAAAATCATTGTAGGGCTCTTCGATGCTCCTAAGATCATAGAATGGCAGCAATGCTTCACCAAGAGAAACTTCCCACGGCCCCTGATCACAGTCAAAACCATTGAGTTTCATAGTTTGAGTACCTGCCCCCCGGGTTGGCTCTCAGAATTTTCTCGAGTCTGTCCCAACGTCGAGTCCATTGAAATCAACAACTACTGGACAGTCTTCCCCGAGGCTGCTCCAGCGCTCTGGAAGTTTGAGCATTTGAAAAGCCTCAAGGTCACCATGCATGCTCAGGAACCCGCCATAACGGACGACTTTGCCATTGATGCAGCCTTCACTGGATTTTCTGAGGACACTTGCAGGGAATTATTTTCTGAGGACCTTCGAGGGATGAGTTGCCAAGACTTGGAGCTCCGTCGTGCCTGGCCGTCCATTTTAGATCTCAAAGGTAATCGGACGTATAAATATTTCATTTCATAAATTTTCTGAGATAAGGGCAGAAGTAGGCGCTGAGATTCTCGAGTTTACAAATGCAGAATGACTCACTTGGACGTTGTTTTTTTCACAGCACTCAGTCAGCTAGAAGTTACATTTGTCACATGGACTGGTGACAGAGTAAACGCTGGGAGAGTAATGACCAAAGTAACTTTTCTCTATGCACTCCACAAGTGTCCAAATCTAACAGAGATTGTCGTCAATGCCGTTGGAAGCAGTCAGGAACATGCCCTGGGTACAGTACATTTTAATTATTATGTTTTGTGAATAATTTCTAAAACGCTGGCACACTGCAATTGGCTCTTGTACAAATTATTGCTCCATTATTTCTCTCCGAGAGATTTTTGTTCGCCATTGCAATTAGGGAAATCGATCCCCTGGTTTACTTAAGTTTATATAAGTCATTATTGTTTTTAAGATGTGGTGTAATGAACATTCTGTATTCTGTAGCCATCGTCGAATCACTCGAGTCTATACGTCCTTACGTGCCGATTCATGTGCAAGTCATTGATGAGGGGGACTGGTGGCCAGAATTGCGTGACAAAGCGCTGATAAATACTTGAGAGACGGAAGTAAATGCCTACCTGTGTATGTAAGTAGTTACAGTACTCCACGTACCTTGACTGCTCATTGGAAATTTCTCATTTTGTTCAAGAGACTGACATAATATTAAATACATTGTTACTTAGTATTTTGTAGTGACTTTATGACTACGACTTGTATTTTCCTTACAAAATAAATGCCGACATGACAGCAGAGATGAATTTTAAAAATAAATTAAAGCGTGGATCTCCATTTTTATTCTTATTTCTAGTCATTTTGTTTCATAAAATATTTTCATCGCCACTGTTTTCACAGAACATATTACAGTAATTCAGTCTGCTATGTATTTCAGTTTCTACTATTGTACCAACAGGAGGAAATAAATGTGTGCAAAGAATAAAAATTTGTAGGAAAGCTCAATTGTTCAACACAATTACATTCACACTTGCCTTCAAAACCTATAGTAGGTAAGCCTTGCATTTAATAAAATCTACACAAATATGAAACTCAAGCATTTGAGAAAGTTAGTTTGTACCAAGTTAATCTGTAGAGGTTCCTAAACTCCATAAAATATTTAATTCGTGAAGCTGCAACAACCACCTTACATGAAGAAGTGATGAGCGGACGTCATAGAGTCCCGCACACGTGCGACAGAGTGCCCCAAAAAAATTCATCGCTACGTAAGGTGCAACATGAACTCGCTGAATCGAACTCGCTATCGCTATCTAATAATTTTTTGTACTCGTATCCAGGATACGAGTACAAAAAATTACTTTATTCTTGTTTTAGTTATTTCTTTCATTTTTTGTCGTAGAAATTATTATTAATAGCGGTTTTTTACGGATTTGTGCAATAAGTATTTTTGCTTAAAAGAATCTACTTATATTTATATTATGCAATATTTGACATATCCTTGAATCTCTCGTTTCCATAGCGATATGGGGACCTTTCAGATAAGACGTCATATAGTATTAGGCAATTACAATTACTGTTCAATTCAAAGTTCAAAGCTAAAATGTGTAGGTAATTACCATATTTTTCATTTGTTTTGACACTACTACATGTTTTACACTTTTTTTACAACAATTAAATTCGACATTACACGTTTTTTAAAACAAATAATCACTAGGGTAGGTGCACGTAAATGTGATATTCACGTACTATATGGACTTGTTTTCAAACCGATACGGCTGCTTTCACACAATGGCCTCAACGGCTAATTGTATCAAAAATTAAACAGCAGGCATATGATTCCATCTCATTTTTCTAAATAATAACGATAAATCTTTAAGTGTTTATCACATTTACGTGCACCTACCCTATATTTTAAAATTTTATAAGTCGAAATAATTTTGTCCAAAACATTATTGCTAATTCCTAATAATTCATTATAAGTTTTGCTTCTTTGTATTTAGTATTTTCTTTTCTTTTTTGTTTTAGAAAAAGATATGTACCTATATAATGTAGATCCACGGTTTGAATAATATGATGAAAGCGTTTCCTTGATTCAAATATTTATTTCAACATAGCTTCGTCCCCGGGTCAGTCGACACATTTAAAACATATGTACATAAGTAGAACTTACTATGTAACTACTCGAAAATTGATTTAGCCAGCCGAGCTTCAGTAAAAAACAGTAATTGGTGTACCTACGTACTAAAGCGTCACAAGAATAACCTAACAAAAACATAAAGTAAATTTTGTTTTGAAAAACAATTATTTTAATTTCATGGGCAATATGTTTATAAGTTAATTCAACTCGGTGTAATTCATTGAAAACAAACTGAATGGGAAATGATATTGCTTAAGCCTAGGTAAATAGGTACCTACTAAGAATAGGTAATTAGGTAGGTAATTAGAACATAAAGTGAAGAGTTTTTTGGGAAAACTGAATTTAAGTCCTGTGTCGCCTGCATGGATTTAAAACCAGTTTTGTATTTTCAAGTTTCTATACGAATTTTCTTGAAATCTGCGCCTGTACTACTATTTTAAAAAATGAAGTAAACTGTTTTTATACATTATCCAGATTTGACAAGAATTGAAAACCTCTTCCTATGTACTTAAGTAAATCGACTTTACAAAACGGAATAAAAACGTATGTATGCCAAAGAAGAAGAGGCGAGGAACTCGGAGCATTTCTGCACACAATCGTCTCACAATCATCGAATTCCAAAAATAAACTCCAAATAATATTATGTGATTTAAGAAACTTTAAAAAAAATCAAACATGAAAAATGGAAATTAATTTCTATAATACAAAAACAGTTTTCAAAAACATCCATTTATAAAAAAAGTTAAAACACTTTTAAAAACGTCCTTTCAAAAAACATCTTTAAAACTTTAAACCCCATTGAAGTTCGTGTAACCCGCCGAATTTTATGAAAACGTTTACACAAACCATTTATTTCCATAAAACCATTTTTGGAACCCAAGCACTAAAATTTCCTTATAAAATTTAATTTATAAAAACTTCTAATTTCCACCAACTTTTCTTAAAAACATTTTAACGCATTAATTTCCACTAACAAAATTTAAAACCCGTATAATTTTCGTAAAATCAATAATTTACACCCAAAAAAATGTATTAAATCTTGCAACATTATTATGGCTTTAAATATATGAAAATGTAGAGGAAGAAATCACTCCTTTGAACCACTATGAACCGGTACCACACCAAAAGAGCAGGAAAGGACCTGAAGTATAGATACATCGGTAATTAACTAATTATATTAATGACTGATGTTTCATTTCGCTTCCCATTCCATTTCACATTTGATTTCGTGTTACCAGAATGAATAAAAAAAATCCCAGAGGATCCACGGAGTGAGTGAATGAAGGGGAGCAAAGGGAAGGGGATCCAGTATCCAGCGCCTATCCGGGGAATTGAGTCGAAGAGCAGAAAAAGTAGGTTCGAGGCACCATTGACTATAATAAAATAAAGTCGAACCCGTTTCTTGAGGATTGCTGTAGACTTTGGGTGTTTTTTTGTTGGTGGATTGTCGTTGTGACTGGTTTGTGAGGTCAAGAGAGAGCAGCACGCGTTTAGTGACTGATGCGGTGGCTGGGGGGCCGAGGTTCTGGGGGATCCGGATTTTAGCCAAGCCAACTTCCTCAACTCTCTTCAGGCTCAACTGCCAAAGCTTTTATTTTTTTCAGTCCACTGTATTCTTCGTCGTCACTTTAGTTGCCACTCGCATCGGTAGAGACGCTTCTTTGAGCCAAAGCCTAGATGCGCTCAAACTGTTCGTCAAGTCACCTCAACCAGAACCAGAACCACACTCTCCTGTCCTGTCTCAATCTCAATCAAATGTCACAACTAAAAATCAAGTTTTTAAAATAATTATCTAAAGAACGTTACTGTCAACTAAACTAATCTTTGTGAGCAGTTAACGTTAATGTACGTGCAGCACTCATGACTCTTGACTGATTATTTTAGTGTAGACGATTAGTACTATTATTAGCTTCATTTTTTGTTCGAATTGATTCTTCATGGAAGAATGGAAGAGGGAAGGGATATGTATGCTGCCTGTGACCTGTTTTGCTGTGTTCTGCTTTTATTTTGTAGATTGCTTTATTGCTCTAATTTCTAAAAGTTTGACCGTAATTTATCATTAATTATCAATACTGACTACTGACAGTAGGTAGCTAAAGAAAAGTACGTATGCTCACCCGCCTTCATTTATTCAGTTGCCAGTAATTCGACGTATTTAAGTGATTTGCAGATATCTAGAAACTTTAGAAAAGGTCTTAAATAACAATGTATCTACACGTTTTTGAAAAGACGCAAAATGATGTGTTTAGACCGTTTCAAAAAGGTATAATATGTGGTATGAACGCGATTTTGAAAAGATTTTAAAATTCTAAACCTAATTTTACATGTTTTAAAATGGTGCAAAATGCTTTGCTTGCAGGTTTTTGACAAGGTGGAAAATGTTGTTTATTATAGGCATTTTAGAAAAGGTGGAAATTAAGAACTGAACATAATTGGATATTGATTAGTATGATTAATGAATAATGTATGTCACTGTTTGTCGTTGTTGGTGGTGGTCGCACTCTCGCATTGTGTTTTGTGATATTAATTTTATTTTTTTTCATTTTACTCTCTGAAGTAATGCGGTTTAAATGCTATCGCGATGCAGGATTGAATACCGAATGATATCTGAAAGGCCATTCATCAATCATCTCTGTTTTATCGCCATATGTACAAAGTGTTTCAATCTCTATCATCCTCTTCAGTTTCATCTGTTCTTGCGGCGAAGCAAAACTAAATAGGTAAGTGTCAGACTTATTATTAGTACAGAATTCATTTTGTATTGAATGGCGAACTAACAATTAGAATGTAGCAACATGTAGAACAATGCAATATGTAGGGATATTACATTTTTGAAAATAATTCAGTTTAATCAGTATTCAGTATCAACTTTTCTGTATCGTTTACGTACTGGATTGTATGTTGTATGTAAAGGCTTAAATTTAAATGGGAATAAAAGAGACATCTAAAATTCAATTTATTTCACTTTCAGATTTCCATTTCCAGCCATCCGTAGTGCGTACATCCAGCTTATGAGTAAGTCTAACCGTTCTCGAAACTCCATGAAAGATGGTACGATTCCAGATTCAGGAATACTTAACCAGTCGCATTTACATACATTTATTCGTTTCTTACGTAGCCTAAAGAATAAAAGAAAAGAAAAAAAAAGAATTCGGGATAAGTGGCCTGAGCCGAACCAAACGAAAACCACAGAGATGCTTGCAGACAGACAGCAGAGACTGCACTATCCAGCATTAAAGAGACGGACCATTATTATTATTACAGAAACGGAATTACAGATGTTGGTTGTATGAATGAGACGGGATAAAATTCAAATGTAAATTCCCAAGAACCCAGAAAGAAGAAAGAATTTCAATTTCAACGTTCAACGCAACGTTTCTTGAGGAGACGAGGCGATGCGACTGCGATGCGATGAAGTTCACGTTCCTCGTGCATGCAAGAGAATAAAAGCTGAAAGTGCCCACGCCTCGGAATAATATGCGTAAGATTAGGATAATTTAAACCGACCTGTCTCCCTTATTGTTATTGTTATGTGATGCCATTGTGAGGGTGGCCATTAGCATTTCCCTGCTCCACGTTCAAGGCCTCGAAACGAATTTGTCTGAGGCATTCATTTCATATTTTCAACTTATATGACACCGTCACCGTCTCCGTCACCCAAAAATATGTATTCTAGCAACTCTACTCTCTTCACTATAGCACAAGACCGGATTTAATACGATCGTTTAGTATTGCATCCTTTGCTACATTTTTTACACTTGTTTTTGTGGCTCCTATTCCTTTAAGTACATAGTTGTACAATTATTTTTATCGTTTTGACCCTTGTTTAAAGTAGTGTTAGTTGAATGTAGTAATGTAAAATAGATTGATGTATAATGGCATTCGAAAGCTGTGTTAAAGTATTACCGAATGTGTACTGTATTCACTATTACTCTTACAGATGAAGGTGTCCAGGATTAGTGTAAATTGCACGTGTTGGATGTCAGTTGTCAGTTTACACACCGAACGACCGCTACCCGCCACCAACCGCATGTCGAAGGGAAATTAGTTTGGATCCTCGGAAGTCAACAATAGAGACGAATACACGAAATCTACATAGAAACCGAACCGAAAACAGAACAAAAGACTGTAATAAGTATCATCACCGACCAACCTCCACATGAGGACCGAACATGGAAAAAAACTAATCGGATTTTCCAGTCGATTAGCAAACTTTGGAACACAGACACCACCCTCCATTATGTAATGGCAGTCACTTCATTTGTCATTAAGTTCTTTCGGCACAGTCACCAATACAATCAACAACGGTATAGCTTTAGCGGATGCAGCAGGAACTGGCAATATTTTTGAATTCAGATTAAATTCAATCGATCGATCGATATATGTATCAACTTACCTAAGGAGGGAAATGCATTAAAAATGCGTCCTGGACGCATTAGGAACACATTCGGAGTGATTGTACTTCATTAAGAAAGGGTAAGATTTCATTTTTTGTTTTCTACCGGAATTCCCAATGTGCCCCACAGTATGTATGTATCTGCATTTGTAGGTGTCTACCTTTGAATTTAAATGTTTACCGTAATTTTATGGTTACCTCCATTTAAAAAACTGTATCATCTTTCCTTGATGCGAGTATAATTGGATAGTGTCTATTTTTAGTTTCTTTCACTGATAAACTTTTTCTTGAGGCTTCTTATTCTCTTTCCACAGTTCTTCGATTAACAGAAGATGTTTCTGTCCATATGGCTGCATCTCAAACCCGATGAGCTCAGCAAGAAGTTCCTCATTTTGTGGATGCATTTATTCTCCATTTTACTGACTGGAACCGCCAGTCTCGGGGAAAGATGGGAAAATCGATCGGGGGGTTTGCTTCTCGCCTGTCGATGATGTGGATATCTGTAGTTCTGGTTCTGGATTACTTTGACAGCACTACTGATTACAATTTATTACGAGTGGGATGATGACACATTTGACGCTGTTTGAAGGAGAAACCAGAAAAGTGTATCCCATTACCGAAGTTACTTCCTAAGAGATGTGCATACTTATTTCATGGATCTTGGGCTTCCTATTGAAGGGATCGGCGAGGAAGTGAAAGAGCGTTTGACCGTTCCTCGTCCAAGTGATCTTAATCAATGACACCCATCGACACTTACAAATTGAACCACTTACACAACTTCTTCCAAACTTTCGTTCTCTATGAAACCAACTTTCCCAACACTTACAATGTCAAGCACTCCACACTTCCGCTCTGCCTTTCGAACGATGTAGATGTGTGCATCCTTAGGGGTCTATCTTTTTTATTCATTAGTGATTTCTTCGGGATCGCGGTTTAACTTTCTATATACAGATGCAGATTACACGCTTGAGACGATTTGAAGTATCTAAAGACGTAAAATAACAACACTTGGACTGTTCAGAGTCGTAACAATGAAACTTTGAACGTTTTTGGAGTTGTAGTTGACAGGCTTTAAAATTTTTTAAAACTACAATGCTATACTTTGTGCTTTGAAGTGACGTACATATTATGTTCTGTACTTTCTGTAGGTATAAAGTATGAATATTTTTACTTTTTTGGACTCGTAATATTGTAAATTTTTGTCTTTTTAAATCCAAAATATGATATTTTGCACTGTTAAGAGGTTAATAAAGCATCTTTTGCACTTCTATGACCCAGAAATGTCATCCTCTATGGATTCTAAAGACTTAAATATGGTTGATTTTACTCTTTTGGAGGCTTAAGTGCCTTTGTAAAAAGCCTTGCTTTGTTGTATTATAAAAGCGTACCTGTCATGTTCTACATCTTTTGGCTACAAAATTAGGATAGTTTTTCTTTATAAGGCGTAAAACCATCGTTTGCACTCGAATTTACACGGAATCGTTCAATTCATATTTCATGCATTCTTAAACCACACAGTATTTTCTTTTTTGAAGGCATAAAGTGCCATGTGTTGCCATATTTTGGAGATGTTTTATCAATTTATTTCCGCCACATCATGAAGAAGAACTTTAATTCCTTTAAAAACTATGGAATGCATTGTGATATAAAAGTAAGCCAACGTATTGTGGTTTGTGGTTCTTAACGTATTCAAAATCTATCGCTATTTATTTTTAAAGCTTCTATTTAAAGCAACCAACAGCAGGTTTCTATTTGTAAAGTTCATTAATTGTATTGTTATAATCATCGCTTTTACACTTTGCCAATTATACTAAAATCAATTCTTTTTGTATTTCCATTTCCAGCAGACGCCTCTGAATCTGTACTACAAAGCGAAACAAAATGAGTGAACAAGCAAAAAACAAAGAAAACCGGCTAAACCACAACCCAAGAGAAGAAAATGCCGAAAAGGAAAAAGGCACCCAAAGATCCTAGTTTATTTATATGTACATTCATAGCTACATTAGAGTAAGTATGTAGACACATTCAAAACGCTCAGAGGTCGAAAAAGAACTCGAAATCCTAGTATTTTCGTCTGACACTAGCAAAAGGAAAAAGCAGTTGCAGTTATTCTTGAATTATTTAAGCATCTTTTGCCAAACTACTGCAAACTAGCACAAGTCGTACGTAATTGTTTGAAACTTTATTAATGTATTGTCTTGCTGTGGCATTCGAGATGAGATTTAATTTGGCAAAGACAGTGGACGAAAAAGCAAAAGTGTGTACCTACGCAACCAGTCTAGACTCTATCGGTAAATAAATCTGTATGTAAACTCGTATGTCTGGTCTAGACAGTCTTTTTGAGATTTAAAAAAAAATCTGATTTATTTAATTGGAACAGATCAATAAGTGTCTGTAAATGAGATGCTCATTGACTCAACTGAACGACTCAGGATTCACAGCAAAAGGGATGGGAGTCAGTAATCAGTGGAGAAACCTGTTTGGAAAAAAAAAATAAAAATGATTAATGGTCATTCCTGATCACGTTCAGTGGATTAGTGGACAGGGAAATGTAAATGGAATTAGTTGAACAGTTTACTTGTTGTGCCGTTGAGTGTCTTTCCATTTCTTAAATGCAAAATGGACTATCTAGCTACATTTTTGTTCAAAATACGCAGTTAGTTCATAGAAGTGTGGAAATCGGAGTTTTTAAAAGAAAATTAGGTAATCGAACCTACATTTTCGAACAGTTTCGTTTGTAGAATTAAGCATTTTTCAGTGTGCCTACAGAACTTCACAAATGGATGTTTAAAAAGTGATTTCATTCTTGTTGGCATTATCAAAAAGGAAACTGGTTTTATAATGAAGAGTATTTTAGCTGTTTAGAAAAGTAATTTGTAGAAATATCTCTTTAGAACAACTATTTCACAGAAATTCTTTATTGCGTGGGAGTGTTTTATTCTAACTGGAAAAGGTCGTTTTAGACATGTTGTTTACAGTTTACAGAACTTGCTCCTTTAGGAAAACGTGTTTATAGAGATTCTTGATTTGGAAAAGTGTTTTTGGAAGAAACTTGTATTAACAAAAATTGTCGATTTAGAAGCCGTAATAATTACAGCAACACACAGATTTTCAGTGTTATGTGCATACTTGCTGCATTAAAAGCATCAAAACAAGAATCGATCGGTAAACCGAAAGCGAAGGAAGCCACAGAGCAATAATTACAGTCACAGTTTGGACCCCTTTTTTTAAGGACACAAAAGTCAAGTCGAAACTTGTGTAATTCCGGATTCCGGATGCAGCTGCGGTCAAATAAATTTTATAGATTTTTTTTCCTACCCTGATACTGAAGATTTAAAAAAAATCATACATATACCTAGTTGTTTTAAGAAGTTAGTTACGTTCTATAGGCTATAGTAGATTTTGGTTTTGCTTTCTGTTTTATTTTTATGGACTCACTTTTAGCGGAAGCCGAATCCACGGGCACATTGACATTAGCCTCGAATTTTTGGGGGGAAAGCTGAAATAGAAAAGCGGAAGCTAGAGACATTATTATTAGTGAAACATCTATCTGTTTCTACTGTGCAGGAAAGGTTTTTATTTTTACCAGTCAGTCCCTGCCTTATGCATGTGTTTGAAGGAAATAAATGCCCTCATCTATGCATCAACGTTTTCCTTATACCTTGTGTTGTGACGTGGCAGGGGCTTCTCCCCTGATTTTTAGGATTTCAATATTTACACCAATGACGAAAGAAGCTTCGCACTCTCAGTCGCCGTGTCCCTACAGACGCACAAGAAGCAGAAGCCATAAGGCACAAGTAGGCACTCATTCACTCCTTTTTATGGGGACCATGTCAGTCATTTGTTTTATCTATTTTTACAGCCACGAACATCAACTACTCGCTTGCCGAACCGAGGGCCTCACTATCTATCCGTAGACACCACAATACCTGTACAACATATCGTCAAAATAAATGCAAAGTGGTCTAACAAAGTCTATTATTTTCAAGAAAGCAAGGTAAATTAAAAAGTGACAATGAAAATGTAATTGGTACAAGTTTTCCAGTTCAAAAAGTGTTACTGTGATGGTTTTAACTTTAAAAACAATTTTTCAAAACTATGATTTATTACTGTTAAAAAACTTGCACTAGGACGATTGAACTTTTTAAGGATGTAAAATTGAAGTAATTTTCTTGTCATTTGGTTGTTTCTTTTTACTTTTAGCAAAATCCGTGGAAGATGTTTGCTCCCGTGTGTGCACTTTGTATGTGAATATGTCTCAAGATCTTTCTGACATGACTGCAAGAAAGCAAAGAAGAAAAGAGACGACTGTGGTCGTGGGTGACAGAAAGATATTGGTCCGTGTTCGAGGAGTGTTCCGGTTGGATCGGTTCTACTCGATCATCACAGCGGAAGCGTCGAAATTTCCCTTTTATCTTTTTCCGCCCAATTTTTTTGAACAGTTTCAGAGTTTTCTGTCAAATAATCGAGGCCAAATGCACTCGGTACTTTAAATGATAGATGTTTTAAATATTTACAGGGCATCATCGTAGCTCTTTTTATTCATCTCTACTCTTTCATCTTTCTTGTAACATTTAAAAAGGGTCCAGTGCAGTGTAATCGCAATATGTTACACGTGCATGATTTTAGAAAAGGCCAAAACGTCAAAATTACGCATTTTATACGGAATTATGTCTTAAAGAAACGGCTTCAAAAACACTAAAGCTCTTAATTATGAAGACGCGTATTTTAAAAAGAAGGAAAGTTGCGAGAACTTGTTTTTAAAAGAGCAGTGTTATAGTTGATAGTTAGACCTGCTTTTGAAAAGTTGCAATGCGTCGTAATTCTTGTAATCTGTAAAAGTACAGGAAATCTTGGTTGGAAAGGAAATAGTATTAATTAAAAAATTTAAAAACAAGGCCCCTGCGTCTGCTTCTAAATGAATCCTCTTCCAATCTGTCACAAATTCAAATTTATGGATTAGAGTATAAAGCCTTTGAAATCTGGTGAATCATTTATTGTGAGCCACTACCGACTGCCAAGACCCCATCAAGACTCACTAATCAAGGGAGGGGCATTAATATTTAACCACTAACAGCAGCAGAGTCCCTCGTACTATTCATTTCTGCTGTCTAAGCTAAAATCTCCCGTCACGTTTCATAATATTCTGCTTTAAATGATCTTTACAAGTTTTAAATTTTTAAAATGCTCACAATCAGTAACAAATTATTTCGTTTTGTTTAGACTGATGCTCGTTTGGATTTTGACTTGTAATAAAGAAAAGTGATGAACCAGCCAGAGCGATAAGATCTTCTAATTCCGACTCCATCCAGCACTGAATAAAATTCAAGACATTCCGATTGAGAGATAAGATCACGAAGGAACGCCACACCACAAGTTTGGTATGCAATCACAGTTTTACACCTTTCCCTTCTGTAACTTTAGAACCAACCGAATTCTTTAATTCCGTTTACCCTTCTAAAGTAGGAAATCGAATAGAAAACTATTACAAAACAGTAATAAATAATTTCTAAATTATTCAATTCAAATTCAAAAACCATTTTTTGTTGAGATCGAGACCTCGGAAAAGTGTTTTACAAAATTATGATACTTCAAAAAGTGTTTTTACTGAAGGTGGTGCCTCAGTTAGCTTATTTGTGTACTAACTCATTTCTCAAAAATGTGTTTTTATGGAAATGCGTGTTGGTAAAACTACATTTAACAAAATTAGTGTTTCGAATAACAGTTCTTACTAACGAAAACAGGTTAATGCTTGAAAAAAGATGCGTTTATGCATGAAATTGTTCTTCTAAAAAAACATGTTGCTACTGTGGACCCTTAAAGAAAGATGGTTGAACAAAATATATGCTTTTAAAAGGCCGTTTTTACAAAATTGATGCTTAAAATAGGTCCTTTAACAGAAATCGATGCTTCCAAAAGAACATTTTTGTAAATTATAATGTTTAGTAAATTTGAAAGGTATCAATCTTAACATAATTTAAAAGGTGCTTACAAAGCATTTATTTTTAAAAATTGGACCAGATATAATAATTATAAGTATATAGGCGTAAGCTGGTAAGAGGGTAAGATTTGATTGGGGTCGTGAATCTTTTGGGCAAATAACCCAAGATAAAAGATTAATATTTGTAATGAAGTAGAGATGAGGATAATTTGCTGGGATTAGTTTGTTAGTCATAGCAATTGAGTGGAGGTCTGTGTGTGTTGCATGTGGTTGTAGGTTGCAGGAGGTTTGAGGAGCCAAAGATGTGAGACTAGCAGATGAGAGAGAAGAAGACGAAGATCTCGTCTGGTCCTCCCTTCAACGGCAAAACAGGCCCAAAGATGTGTCGAGTCGTTTCCCTCCAGTCTTCCAGCTTTTCCACTCAAGCTCCACATCAATTCGATGCAACGAGATCTTCTTCCGCATCTTCTAGTCCAAGCCGAATCCCAACCAGTCACCCCAAGCGCCTATCCCCACTGGCACTATGTGCTCTCTTATGCATCTTCTCTAAAAATACCAACGCATTCTAATCACACATATTATCCTCCAACCTATTCCCAACTCAAAAACCATGGGAACAATGCTGAACAAAAGTGTGCATTTGTCAAATGTGCTTTTTCAAAACGGTCAAAACTAGGAATCCACATTTTCAGGAGGAACTAAACAAGATATTGACACGTTCAAAAAGGTCATAGTCAGAAATTAACATTTTTCAAAAAGGTCAGAACTAGTAATCTACATTTTCAGGAGGAACTAAACAAGATATTGACATTTTTAAACAAGGTCAAAATCATAAATTAACATTTTCAAAAAGGTCAAAATCATAAATTAACATTTTCAAAAAGGTCAAAATCATAAATTAACATTTTTCAAAACAGTCAAAACGTATAATTCGTTATAAGATTTTTTAAAACGTTTGTAGGTACATTTTTAAATGGTTAGAACGTATCAAGATTGCTATTTTTTATTTTGAACATTTTCAAGCTGTTCGTTTTATTTACAATTATTTTTACATTTGTTCAAATAGTTGTACATAATGTATAGATATGTACGGTATTATCCCCTGCTACACTATTTTGAAACAAGAGTAATCGCGTTTTGTCTATTTCGAAAAGGTGTAAGTTATTATTTAGCCCTTTTTAAAAGGTCCATCCCAACCCCAGTGCTATGACGTCATATTATTTGGGTTAGGCCCTTTATAACACGGAGACAAAGATCTTGGACCGTAGCACACTGTCTGGAGCGAGTCTGTTAGAATTTGATCAAAATGAATAGAAGGAGGGAAGAGACGGTGGTATAGGGCTATAGGGAAGGGGTGGTGGATATAGAGTATAGGGATGGCGGATATAGAGTATAGCATCTTCAGAAGGACGGAGGGATCCTCCGAGCACTCACGCTTACGCTACGCTAGGCTTCTCCTCCCGGGAGGTGGATTGCATTTATATTTCATCCTCATCAAATGCACTCTCTATTCTAAAAGCCCATCTTCCATCAATCGTGGGTCGAGAACCATTCTGGCTCAAGTCCACAGTCCGCTTAAAATAACTTCAAGCAAGTTTGACGTCAGTCCCACGACCGAGCTAAACTTCAGCTTTTTCCCCATGTGTTCGAAAATAGTGTAAATACCACTAACTGGCTACTTTTGGAAAGTGTAAATTCCTAAATTTTATACATTTTTTAAAAGGTTTAAACGAAAGCTTTCCTACTTTTAAAAAGTTTTCAAACGAGAGTTACTACTTTTTTAAAAGTGTAAATGAAAAAATGTAATTTTCGTCCGTTTGGAAAGTATAAATTTCCAGTTTTGCTCCTTTTAAAAATGTCAATATATCGCTTGCAACATTTTTAAAAATACGAATATCACTTGCATGCTTATGAAAATGTATGAGCATCATGATTACACATTTTAAAAAGATGAAAATAGTGCTTTGTACACGTTTTAAAAGGATGCAAATAGGGGTTTTTACACATTTTAAAAAGGTGAAAATAGCGCTTTTGACACATTTAAAAAAGGTGCAAATAGGGCTTTTTACACATTTAAAAAAGGTAGAAATAGCTAGAGCTTTTTACACATTTTAAAAAGGTGCAAATAGTGCTTTTTACACATTTTTGAAAATTACAAATAGGCGTTTTTACACATTTTAAAAAGGTGCAAATAGAGCTTTTTACACATTTTTGAAAGTTACAAATAGTGGTTTTCACACATTTTAAAAAGGTACAAGTAGTGCTTTTTATACATTTTTAAAAGATGCACATAGGGCTTTTAACACATTTCGAAGAGATGCTAATAGTGATTTCCACACATTTAAAAAAAAGTTGTACTAATTTTACAAACACGTGGATAAAAAGTGGACTGTTGGCGCTTACTTGAGGATGAAGTTAAGGGGAAAGTGTGCTTACCCCAGAATGGTTCTTGACCCGCGATTTATTCCCACCTACAAGTAGCTGTACTAGCATGGATTTACTTGTTTCGTGTATTGTTGGTGTGCACGGAGTAATTGAGAGGGGTTCGCTTTCGTGTGGCGTTGAGATCCATCTCACTCATCTTCTGTTGCTGGTCTTTGGCTTCGGTTTCGGTTTCCTTTCGGGTTCCTTTCGGTTATTCGGTTATTCGGTTCCTACGGGCAACGACTGGCTGAGTGGAAATATGCTGGGCTGGTGGATTTGCTGGAGTGACTGGAGGGAAAGGAGCTCCGGGGAAATACGTGGGTGCGGGTGTTCGGTGGGTTTTCATTTCTTATTTCATTTCAACACCCGAGTCTGCCTTGAAGGGACGAAGATGCGGGAGACGAAAGTCTATCTTCGGATGCTCAGTCAACCAATGCAAGAACCGAACCGCAGGATCATCTTCTGCCTGCAATCCCATCAATCCTTCATCGCATCAGCACAAAGCAGGGCCCCTGCATTTATCAGTCTCTGCAAATAATGCCTTCAAGAGATAATTTCTGCGTTTTGCCTTTTTTGAAAAGATATAATTTGTTTGCTTGGCCTTTTTTTGAAAAGGTTTGATATGTTTGTTTTGCCTTTTTTGAAAAGGTTTAATTTGTATTTTTTGCCCGTTTTGAAAAGGTTTAATTTGTATGTTTTGCCTTTTTTGAAAAGGTTTAATGTGTTTGTTTTGCCTTTTTTGAAATGGTTTAATTTGTATGTTTTGCCTTTTTTGAAAAGGTTTAATTTGTATGGTTTGCCTTTTTTGAAAAGGTTTAATTTGTATGGTTTGCCTTTTTTGAAAAGGTACAAAATGTATTTGTTGCCTGTTTTTGAAAAGGTACAATCTGCATAGTTTGCTCGCTTTGAAAAGGGATAGTTTGTTTGTTTTGTCCTTTTGAAAAGGTGTAGTATCGTGTTCTGCATCCTTTAGAAATGGCAGTAACTATCACGTTTGGTTTTGTTTTAAAAAGGGCATTGGATGTTGTGTACCGTTTAAAAATGATATTATGACACATTATCTTTTTTGGAGCATGCAGTTACCACACTTTACACTATCTGGCAAGTTTAGTACTATGTTTTGTCTCTTTTAAAAGGACCAAATGTAGTGTTTTACACCGTTTTGGAATGCAATTATCCCATTTTGCGTTTGAAAGTTCCATAGTAGCTAGGTATGTATGTTTTGCAACATGTAAGATTTTATTGTACTACAACGCATTCCATTTTTTAAACATGCAAATTCATTTTGTGACGGTTTGAAACTGACTCAGTTGGCTCTGATTTGGCGTTTAGTATTTCATCTGTATATTAAGGCCGATTTATGTATAACTTACCCAGTGAGTGACTGTGACGTGATATTTGCGAGGCCCCTGAGGGTGGGATAGAGATTAGGAGAGCACGTAGTTTGTGAAGGGGTGCAGTTGTGGCCATTAGGATGACATTATCACTATCATTATCACTTGGGAGATTGAGCTTTGCTTTCGTGGGAGTCTTTCCCCATCGAATCTGTCTATCTCTGCATTCTCAAATCTTGATTTTATTTCTAAATGTGTGGTATCAATTCAATTTTAATGCTATTTTTAAAAATATTTTGTATGTGAATAATTAAGTAGAGCCGTTGCCTAGGTAGATGATCATTTGTGGGATTCCTTTGATTTCGACTTGAATTGTTTCCGTGGAAAAGAGGGGGCCTGTCGACTAAATTGGAAAAGACGAGAGTGTGGAGATGGTTTTGGTGATTGTGGTGGAGATGCGAAGAGATGCGCTTGGAGATGATGACACGTCAGCCTCATTCCCTCACCGGAGATGGACACTGAAATAGAAGATAGACTCAGATGCGGAATGAAAATCGGCTCCTATAAAAATCTCCGTGTAATCCCGTCCTTGTCAGTTTAGTTTTGAAAGCATTCGATTTACATGTTGAGCCTGAATACAATTATGCACTGGAAGGGGGTGGCTCTGGATGTGGAAGCAGATTCAAAATATTCAAGCATCTCAGGCACTATACTCTATAGCAGGAGCCGTCTATATAGTGGCTATATAGTTTCCTATGCCTTGATCTCGTGATGCTTTCTATGAGCAGTCTGTGCATGGAAATGAGATGAGGACGAAGGGAGGAAGGTATTTCCATGGACTTGTTCTCAGACTCAATGTTTTGTGCGTTATTTGGAGGCTATACCCCGGCTATACCTGGATATACCTATAGCAGTAGATAATGTGTAAATGCATATAAGAAGCGTCTGTGCCTGGTCGTGTGGTGAGGAGACGAAAGGGAAGAAAGGGAAGAGCCCATTACGTCTGTCCTGTCGAGAAACATCATCTTTCACACGAAACAACAGCGCCCACCGAACCAACGCCTCCCCTGCTGCCATCAAATCTTATCTATTTTACAACCAAACTATAGCGTTTGTCTTTGTACAAATTCTTTTTTTAAAAAAGGCAAACGTGATATTACCCTTTCTAAAAGGTGCAACAAATAGGATATTACACTGTTTTTAGAAAAATACAAAACGGAATTAGACCGTCTTGAAAAGGGATATGTAAAACACGGTTTTGTTATATATAAACGAAAGCGTCATACTAACTTTTCTTTAAGAGGTGTTAACCTTTTCGAAACGGTAATATACAGTTTTAAATGTTTTTGAAAACGATAATTTCTAGTTTTGACCGTTTTGAAAAAGTGTTTTTTACTAGTTTTGACCGTTTTGAAAAAGTGTTATTTACTAGTTTTTACCGTTTTGAAAAAGTGTTATTTACTAGTTTTTACTATTTTAAAGTAAGGAAAAGGTAATTTGTAGAATTAAACACTTTCGTAAAGCATTCTTTCCATATGGTTCCCCAGTTTCAAATAGGTTAAGCATTAAATTACACTTTTTAAAAGAGGCAAAACGTTACATCAACGTTTCTAGAACGTGTAAAACAGTCTACGAGCCCTTTTCGAAAATGACAAAAGCCGTGTAACAAACTTTTCTAAAAGGTGCACAAAATGTGATCCAACACTTTTTCAAAAGAAAGAAAACATGCTATCAACACATTTTGAAAAGGGGCAAAACATAATAATTTTACTTTTTTTAAAAAGAGAACACGCAACAACATTTTTAGAACACTTTAAAAAAGGACAAAAAATGTTTTTATTAAGTTTTTTCGAAAATTTTAAATAGCAATAAATAAATGATGCTTCTAGAAGTTGCAAAACATGCTAATTACGCTGTTTTTAAAAAGACCAAACGCGCGTTATGAACTATTTCTAAAAATGCGCATATTTCTAAAAATGACAAGTAGACTTTTTAAAGATGATATTCACTATTACTACGAATTCAAATGCTTAAAAAAAGGTTAAACTCCATTTTAATTTTATTTGAAACATTCGTACGTTTATTCCTTTTTATTTTTGTAATCTTAAACTTTGCTGTATTATTATTATTATTATTATTATTTGTAATCGTGGATCGTAATTAGCGTAATTATATTTTAATGCAATGCCTGTACTCGTATTCGTAGATTCTTCAGTTTTGATTTTAAAAGCACTCACGATAATTGACAATGTCATATTGTAATTGTAAACTGCTATCCTACGTATAAATTAATTAAAGACATTTAAGTAAATCTACAATTAAATACTAAATTAAATTAAAAATTAAATTAAACTTTAAAAAAGCGTATGTACAGTCACAGCACAGTCTACAATTAAGTCTACAGCTCTACAGTCACTATGCAAACGTATTTAATTTATTTTTAACCTACTTTCTTTTTTTTTTATTTTATTATTTGTTCCATTTTTAATTTATTTTTATAACAATTGACTAATTAACCCACTAGCTACTCAAACAAACCAAAGAGCATCGATTTTTATAATAATTAATTACATTAATTACAATTACATTTAAAATACCTATTACAATAAACACCAACAAAATTTTTTAAAAAAACAACGACAAAGCAAAAACCCACGTGATTTATAATTTTTAATTTACACATTAATTTTTACATAGAAATAAAATTATTAATGAATAAATTAAGATTTAAAAATAATAATGTATAAAAGACCATTGTTGTAATTGTTGGATTTAATTATAAAAAAATCCTTACAATTAATTACGTCCACACAATTCTGTACTAACTATAAAGCCATCATTGTATATTTTTTATTTATATTTTCGAAAATATTTATTGTGTATTTATAGTAAATAGGCATTTAGACCAATTACAGTCCTAACTACTGATAGATATAATTATTTACAACTAAATAATACGTATATATTGACAGTAACTTAGTTTTGTTATTTAATTTAATTAATTACACAATTAATATTATTTACATATATTTACATGCCTATAGTTTTTTTTATTATACAATATTTTTGGTCACCTTAGCCGTCCGTTTTCATTTTACCGTCAGGAGGTAAATTAATTAAATTATTAATTACGCTTAATTAAATGCTAAATTTAATAGTCATATATTTTATACACCAACCGACTAAAAATGACACCAACACTGTTAAATTAACCGAACAGCACAGTACAACATTATTATTATTATTATTATTATTAATTAATAATTACCATTTTTTTAATTAGTCAATGGCAAGATATATATTTTAAGATCAAAACAATTACCAAAGATCAAAAATCTGTCCAATCAAACAATAATAAATCATTTTTTCAATCTCACGATCAGTCACCAACGCAACGCCAGTCTTTTTGAACGAACCTTCACCGTTTCCATGCCAACAACGAACAACACCGTAATTAATATAATAATTAAATAAAATAATAAATATAGGAAATATTTTAATTATATTTAAATTCAACAACAATTAATAGCAACTAAATGCTATTCCTTATCTACCAATACCAATAAATAAATGGCAAATAACTATTTACAGTTAATGTGTGCTAATTAATTAATTAATTATTAATTAAATTATTTAATTATTAATTAAATCTATAGTCTATCTATTACATGTGTCAGATTTACATGATTATTTTCAAACTCTTTGGATTCTTTCACTGTACGTCTGGTCATGGGTCACTAAACTGGGCACTCTGGAAATATTATTTAATTTATTATGATGATCGTATTTAGTTATATTACAAGAATAATATAAAAATACACAATAATAATATTGTGACCCAGTTAGACTCCATACCGACTGAATTTTCCTAATTAATTATAATTAAATTTAATTGCAATAATTATACTATTTCCTTATAAATATAAATATACGTCATGTTAATTAAACTAATAGCTAAAGCCACCACACGCTGTATTTACATTTATTATAATAATTAATAATATTTTTATTCTGTTTTAATTTTATTCTTATTTTTTTACAAGGAACTACTAAAATAGACGACGGGTCAACTTTACCATCCACCGCAGTCAAGAGCAACAGTTTTGTGTACAGATTAGTGATCAAGTGACAGGGACAGGGACAAAACTTACCTTTTTTTAATTAAATTCACATTTAATTGAATTAACGATTAATTTAAATTCAATTAATTTCAACCAACCACACAAAATCGAGGGATTTTATTTTAATTTCAAGCATTGTATGCACCTACAGTAATTTTTTTTAAATTCTAAAATCTCAAAATGTTTTACTAATTAAATGCGATTTTTATAATTTATTTTTTCCCGTATGTACAAAGTAGACAGAAGCTTACCTTCCGAGGGTAATTAATTAATTGTAATTAATTAATTAAGTGTCCATCGTCTACAATCTTTAACTTTGGCTTCGCTGAATTGGAAACCCACAGAAAATCATTTTGATTAACTTCTTTTAGACACACAATTTACTTCCTAAGTAGTTTACACACGGAAGTGAACCCAATGATTGAATCTAAATTAATTGAATGCAATCTTCAATTAAATATTCTATTCTCTAAATTAAAATTGAATCCACACCAAGAAGAACAACAATCTCTTCCATCATTTATTTTCTAGTTTGTTTTATTAGTTTACGACGCCACTAAAATAATGCACATTCTAGATGTACACTCGTAATGCACCTCATGCAATTTATCGGAATTGCTGTCATTATTGATTTTTACGCCCTTGGGCACTTCAAAATAGCTTTATGCACACAGCGTGGGTCAAGAAGCAATGTGGCGAAAGGCCAGCGTCTCCGGAATGCCATTTTGATCGAAGCGTCCCTACAATTAAATGTTTACAGAAAGTGTAGTTAGCAGTTTTGACATTTTCACAAAAAATTTTAAAAACTATTTGCAATCTTTCTAAAATACTCAAAAAAGCTATTTACACCTTTTAAAAATGGTAAAATAGCCATTTACACTTTTGCAAAGTAGTAAACTTGCTATTTGCACTATTCCAAACATAGCGAAAGGCATTTTTTGAACTATTTTAAAATTGTAAAACAGCCATATTTACTTTTTAGAAATAGTGAAACTGCTATCTAAATGGTAAAATAGCCATTTACACTTTTATAAAGTAGTAAAATTGCTATTTGCACTATTCCAAACATAGCGAAAGGCATTTTTTGCACTTTTTTAAAATTGTAAAACAGCTATTTTTACGTTTAAAAAATATATTAAAAATGATACATACACTTTTTAAAAATGGTAAAACTGCTATCTAAACTTTTCCAGAATGGTAAAATAGCTAAATTGCCCTTTTGTAAAGTCGTTAGACTGTTATTTACCCTTTTCAAAAGTAATAAAACCGATTTAAAAAATGTGTACGAAGGAGAGATCTAGATCCTTACAGATGTAAAAAGTTGATACTGTTGGGACTTGGGGACGCTGGTCTTTGGCCAGAATGCTTCTTGAGCGACGCTATTTCGTATGTACCGCATGGATTGTGGGTGGACAAAAAGTATTGGGTAATTATTGATGAACTTTTTGCGTTTACATGAACTAACGTTGGACGCTACTTGACTACGCTGCCGTGCCTGTGGGCAGCCACGTTCATAAATTACACTCGATGGAAAGAAAGGCCGCCGAAGGGAAGTTGAGCGAATTCGCAGAATGCCGTTTATGACAGAAATGCCAAGATTGTATTTCATTCTCACAGCCGGAGGCCAACGAGTCACCAAAGCAACGCAGTGAAGCTTCACTACAATTACAAGATCAGTTTCAATGGCCACTGCAATGCAATGGTGCCTTCACTTAAATTCTAAAAATCATTTTTATTTTATCACACGAGCCAAAGCCAAAGCCAGAGCCAGGGCTCGTGTCCCTTTTTTTTGTTTGTTTGTTAAAATCATTTGGCCGCACTTAAGATCCAATTTAAGCCCAGCTACCGGTGCGGCTTAGCGCTAATCCCTCACAAGAACACACCAGCCGCTTCAAAAAGGCCTATCTGCACTTAACCTATTCGAAACTGCGAAACCATCAGCCATGTAAAGAATGCTTTGAGAAAGTGTTTACTCTACATACAATATACTTGTTCAAAAAGATCAAAACAAGAAATTAGCGTTTTTAAAAAGGTCAAGACTAACAATTTACACTTTTTGAAAAGGTCAAAACAGGAAATTAGCGTTTTAAAAATGTCAAAACTAATAATTTAAACTTTTTGAAAAGGTCAAAACAGGAAATTAGCGTTTTAAAAATGTCAAAACTAACAATTTACACTTTTTGAAAAGGTCAAAACAGGAAATTAGCGTTTTAAAAATGTCAAAACTAATAATTTAAACTTTTTGAAAAGGTCAAAACAGGAAATTAGCGTTTTCAAAAACGTCAAAACTAACAATTTACACTTTTTGAAAAGGTCAAAACAGGAAATTAGCGTTTTAAAAAATGTCAAAACTAATAATTTACACTTTTTGAAAAGGTCAAAACAGGAAATTAGCGTTTTCAAAAACGTCAAAACTAACAATTTACACTTTTTGAAAAGGTCAAAACAAGAAATTAGCGTTTTCAAAAACGTCAAAACTAACAATTTACACTTTTTAAAAAGGTAAAAACAGGAAATTAGCGTTTTCAAAAACGTCAAAACTAACAATTTAAACTTTTTGAAAAGGTAAAAACAGGAAATTAGCGTTTTAAAAAATGTCAAAACTAATAATTTACACTTTTTGAAAAGGTTAAAACAACAAACTTGCGGTTTCAAAGAGCTGTAAAACTGGATGTATCAACGTTTCAAAAAGGTTAAAGGAAAAAGGCAAAACATTGGAAAAAAATAAAAAAGTTGTCTATGAAGCCGTAAGACTGGGAAATGACTTGGAAAGAAAGCTGAAGACATTTGGACAGAAAGTGAGACGGAATTCCAGGAGGTGAAGTAGAAACGCAGAAACGAAAATCGATTTTTCCCATAGCCGCCTTTTCTTTTTTTTTCTTTCCGGGTCTCCAACCTTTTAATACAGCCGGAGCTATAAAGCCAGTCACCCCTTGCATCCGTATAGGCAGATATATCCAGCCCTATAGGGATATACTCTATAGCCTCCATTTCCAAGATATAGGAAATCAGAACCAGAACAGAACCAGCCAAACAACAGAGCCACACAGAGACATCAGTAAATGCCAATACATGAACATTACCAAAGTCTACTCATTAATTCCCCAACTCATGTTTTTTATCCCTTTTGTCTTTCCCGTACAAATCTTTTCCGTCTTTGTAGCTTAATAGTATCATGTGGGGGGCCTTTCACATATCATGGGATAGAATTTGGGGTCATTTGTGTCATTTCGAAAATGTCAAAACATGAATTTACATTTTTAAAAAGGCAAAACGTGCTAGATTCTTTTCTACAATGTGTACAAAGCGTTAAACTAAAAACTCTTTCAAAAAAGACAAAACCCTTAAAAAAGTGTAGAAAAGGTGTAAAAACGGAAATCTGCGCTCTTTAAAAAAGGCAAAACGTCATAATGCAGTAAATAAAAGGTGTAAAACCGGGTATTTGCTCGTTTCTTAAGGCTTTAAAGGTAGTAAAACATGAGAATACAGTTTGTAAAAAGTTTAAACTATGATAGTTCAACGTTTTAAAAAAGGCAAAACGAAATGTATAAATAAACACGTTCAAAAACGTACATATGCTTAATTTAAAAAAGACAAAACGTGATATTAAACGTTCTTATGGGTTTTTTTAAAACACCATTAAAAAACCGCTCCGTTTCTAAAGGGGGTAAAAGATGATAATAAATATAGAATAGACTTTTAAAAATGGTGGTAAATAGTGATATGTGCAAGGCCCCTGGACTGCAGTTGACTACTGAAGATAATTTATTGAATCCTGTTTCTGTGCCTGGGCTCCTTCTTCCTATCACTCAACTGCCTTCCGGGTGATCTGCACTCGAAATTCTTTATAAATACGCAACTGTAGCGCACATTCTCCGCATCTTCCTGTCAGCACTGAGTCCAAGTTATTCGTCGAAAATGGTAAAAAAAAATCCTCAAGAGATCTTTGCATCTTCGTACCTGTCCAACTCTGCACCCACTCAACTCAACTGAGCCACTCACATAACGAGAAGGCATCAAGCAAAATAACGAGAAGAGTAATCACACACTCCCTCAGTATTGCAGCTACAATGCAATTATTACCTTCAGTGCTCAGAGCCTCCGTATTCTTGGGGGCCTTTCATATTTTCCCACCATAAAAATAATTTATTCTTAAAAATATATTTTAACCATTTTTGAAAAAAATGCCACGTTTTGCTTCTAGAAAATGTAGATGTTTTGGTTGTTTGAGACGTGACGTCATATATGAGAAGCCCCTTGGGTCCACACTGTTATTGTGATTATTATTGTAATTTTGTTAAACTGTTATGCATTGTTACGCAGGCATTCGAAAAAGAAAAACAAGTTTTTCCCAATGCTTTCGTCGATTTGAATTCTTCCTGCCTGTCTATATAGTATGTGCATACGTGTGCTTGGAATTGTGAATATAAATCACAATTATTCCATAAAATTGAGCAGATGAAGGTAATTTTAGATGGGGAGTGCAGAGCAAGTAAATGCCACCAGCATCGCTCTGCACTCATAACAATAACAATAGAAGCTGCCCATCTTTGGAGATTTCGTTTGGATTTTTGTGAAAGAATTACAAAATGTGTCCAACATGATTTCTAAACCTACAATCTTGTAAGTGTCAACTTGCCTTTCTATAAAGATGTGATATTTTGCAGTATTTGCATAGACTGGCCCACACTACTCTTACAGGGGCTCTTATGGTGGCCAACAATCACAAAATTCAGATTGGAATTGAAATTCCTGCCGCGTCTTTCGACGGAACAAGTAGTAGATATGAATATACGGATAGTGTAAATGGAGAGCGTATGTATCTGTGTGTTAAGCATAGGAGGTGTTAAAA
>JAQFZC010001947.1:0-25816 GCA_034695205.1 Dicyrtoma fusca | reverse complement strand
AAAACTAGTAAATAACACTTTTTCAAAAACATCAAAACTAGTAAATAACACTTTTTCAAAAACATCAAAACTAGTAATCAAAACTTTTTTAAAAAGGTCAAAACTAGTAATTAAAACTTTTTCAAAAAGGAAGAGTCAAAACTGCTAAAAACACTTTTTCAAAATGGTCAAAAAACTAGAAATTACCGTTTCGAAAAGGTTAAACAACGGCTGAAACTTTGTAACTTTGGTAGTGAAAAGATCGAAAATTCAAATATTTGTCTGTGCGTATTCATAATTTACGTATCGACACCAAAATCTCGGCTGAATCTGTGAAATATGTAATTGACTGCAAAAATAAGTGTTGGTCATGTATATTTCATTTTAAGATCTTGATCGCCTTCCTGCCCACTTCCAGCACAGCTAATTATACAAAAAAACGAACCAAGGTGACTTAGATTCGTATGAACATAAAGTACTATGTACAAAAAAGTACTAATTAAAATGCAATTATGTTAATTCAAACTTGAACTTGAAACTAGCCCACAAGTGATCTGTAATCGCATTACTTAATCTGTTCCTATTGATTTCCTTGTAGGCTTATACTTATAGATTACACAGCTGCACAGGTGGGTTTGCTTGCTGCTACTGCCGCTCCCAGTCTCCCAGTCTCCCAGTAATTAGCTCAGGATTTCTATTTTCAATGATATTTTTTTAGCTAAAGTGTATCATTAATCATTACATTGAAACACTGATGCTTTGATCCGTGAAGGATTTTACTAATAAATTACTACATATTACATTTTTTATTTTTACTGCAGGCTTAATTTATCATTTATTTGAGCAAAATTATTTAAAAAGTGTAACACAGCACAGCACAGCTGAATCTATAGAGAAATAATCAAACAATTCTAATTATTATTACTAAGAACTAATTACACAGAAAAAAATGTATTACGCATTGCTTTCGGCAATTTTCACGGCACGCCACTACGCATGCAATTTATACGCAATGCGTACAGCTACTAGCTCTCTTAAATTAATTATTAATTACAATTTTGATGGGAACTGTAACTCTGTGTGTCAGTGTCTGGTGAAATTACCCATTTTGAACACAATTTTAATTCTGAAATACATAACGAATAATCACAGAGCCTACCCCATAATGTACACAACTTTGCTATCTCTATTCTGTACTCTGTACTGCTTGGACTTGCACTTGCCTAATTTGATTAAAACTGTATAAATGTACCTAGTTATGAAAAATAATTACAATTTTAAATAAGTATGTATGGCAGTTTTGAAATTATTTACTGCAAGAAATATAGTTTGTCGAAATAGTAATATTGAAACATTGTTTAAATTCCTGAGATTTTTAGAATTTGTTTTCAATTATTAATTATTTATTGTTAAAAAACTTTTGAAAAAACTTCGTGCGATACTAAAACAGGCACGAATTTTTCTCACATAATTAAAAACAAAAATAGTAAAGTATGTAGTAAAGCTGACATGACCTGAATTTTGAATTCTGAATATGAATTAAGCATCTTGTTTATTGCGCGTAGTTGCTTAGAATTTCAAAATTGTGATACGCAACTGATAACGCTAATAGCTGTTGTGCGTACAACTCACGGTTAATGTTAACTTCAATTTCAAATTCAAAGTTAAAAAAGGTTGTGTGGTTGTGTTGTGAGGTTGTGACCAAGGCACATAAAATAAGGAAAAATCAGATTAAACTCATAAACATAACGAAATTATAGCGAGGCAATTATTAATTGCGTACTTAATAAAAAAATAAAAGCTAAAATAATGTGTAAATGCTAGTGTAGTAATGAAACCTGTGGGGGCATGTCACATAAATAAATAAAAAAACTTATATATAAAAATAAATGCGTGCATACTGCAGTAAGTTGCACTGCCGATGTACATAACAAAGGGATAAAGATCTCTAATAAAAAATGATCAAATTAATCTCCGTGTCATCTAATGTCTGATTTAGATCGAATCTCCCACTGACTCGGTCAGTGCTGTAGTGTCCACATAAAAATATGAACTGGCTTTGTAATTAATGTGCAATTGTGTGTGTGTGTGTGTGTGTACACGTTCAGAGTCACAGATCAAAAGGGACTGATATCCTTATCACCCTGTCCTGTTTTGTATCCCACTGACTCTTGAACTGTGTAACTCTAATTTCTGTGGCAATTCTCATTCTCAGGGCCACAATGTCAGAATTAAAAGCCAGACAGACCTAAGATAGAACTACACACCATAATTGATAGTTATCAAACTTAACTTATGGCAGCACCTGTAGCCTGTTAGCCTGTAAGTGTGGTCAGTATACCGTAAAACTTCCAATAACTCCCCGGGGAATTAGCGCAAATTCCAACTCTCAGACCCGGGAGTTATTAGAGGCCGGGGAATTATTAGAGGCGGGGAATTATTTAAAAATGGACACTTAGATTAGTAATTAAGTATGCATTACATACCCGCACTTACTCTGGATGTTCTTATTGTAGACTGTAGAACGTACTCTGCGCACTACCGCCATTATAGAACATGCACTTTTAAAATGTTTCTAATAATGTACCGGGGAATTATTAGAGGCGGGGAATTATTTCTAATTTTTGGATTTTAACCCGGGAGTTATTAGAGGTCGGGGAATTATTAGAGGCGGGGACTTATTGGAAGTTTTACGGTACATATACATCGTCTGTGTAAATGCAATTATTGTCCTAAGTCCAGTGTATGCTTCGTTGCAATGTGTCCCAAGTCCACATAATGATATTTTCCATTTTTTAAAAAGTGTTATTTACTAATTTTGACTGTTTTGAAAAAGTGTCATTTACTAGTTTTGACCGTTTTGAAAAAGTGTCATTCACTAGTTTTGACTGTTTTGAAAAAGTGTTATTTACTAGTTTTGACCGTTTTGAAATGTGTGATTTACTAGTTTTGTCACATAATGGTATTTTCCATTATAAGGACTTGGGACATATTGCAATTAAGCTGAGACTGGGCTTGGGACACATTGCAACTATAAGCATACACTGGACTTGGGACAAATTGCATTTACACAGACGATATGTATAACTGCAGCAGCAGTAAATAAAGACAATATAACTATTTATACGGCAATGGTAAATATAGACTAATTATTCAGTTTATTCACACGACAGATATTGAATAAAGGCAAGAGCTATTTTATACGACAATGGTACATATGGAATTTATAGAGAAATCAATTTAGAGAAATTTAGAGCAGGTCTGTCTGTGTATTGACAGGGACTTGATACAGATTTTTCCTTCCTAAATATGTTAATCTGTTGAAATCTGTAATTGCAACCTTTATTTTATAAGTATTTCTACGTCTTTTGCATGCTGGTGGTGGTTTGTGTGGGTCATTATTCAACATTTATAGTCATAGCAATTGCATTACACATATTATTATGTCCACAGTATGAAAGACTAATCTATTATTGATTACTAATGCAATTTTAAAAGTTTGTTTACGTATTATGTGCGACTTCGATTGAATGGATATGTATATCGTGGTTGGAGAAGCACATTGTATTGTGGGCTAACTAGTAAGTCCAGGCTCCGTTTGAAAGCATTGGGATATAAAGTGAGTCCTAGCAATCGGCTTTTTTTACGCGTCTGTGTTTATATAACGTGTATAAGGTGCGTAGCACCTGTACACCTTTTCAAAAACGTGTAAAACTTGTAAATGTTACACTGGTGGAAAACAATAAAACGGACAATTAGACTTTTCAGAGTAAATGTCTGTTTACAGTTTACACCCACCCAAAATAGTACCACGGTGGTTTAAGTTTTTCCGAAGAATAGATGGAAATATCTATTTACATTTTTCAAAAAGAGTTGAAGGGGTAATGAGACTTTTATATTAGTGTAAAAGTGGCATATACAGCTTTCAAAGTAGCAAAATTGGTATCTACAGCTTTTAAATGTAGTAAAAGTGGTATGAGCACTGCTTTTAAGGGTAGTACAAGTATGTGGCATTTACATCTTTCAAAAATAGTGAAACTGTTTTTTGCACTTTTCAAAAGTATCAAACCTATCATGCACACCTTTTCGAAAGTAGTTAAAGTAGTATTTACACCTTTCAAAATTGCAGTAAAACCTTGTTATAGCAACATCGCAAGGGACAGGGTTATTATGGACGCTATAATAAGGTGACGCTATAGCTGTAGCGTCATACATAGAATAAATAGTTTGCGGGTCGCTCGTACTATGTTCTTATAACAAGGTTGTTGCTATAAGGAGTGTTGCTATAGCAAGGTTCTACTGTAGTAAAAGTGGTATTTGCAGCATTGCAGCCTTAAAAACTTGTACAACTGGTATTTGAGGCTTTCAAAAAGTGTGGTAGTAAAATTGACATAAATTTAAACTTTTCAAAAGTATCAGAACTGTCATTTACACCTTTTCAAAAGTAGTAAAAGTGGTATTTGCAGCCTTCAAAAGTAGTAAAAGTAGTATTTGCAGCTATCAAAACTAGTAAAACTTGTATTTACAGCGCTTTCAGTGAAACCGATATTTACAGTTCTTAAAACTAGTAAAACTGGTATTTGCACTTTTTTTTTTAAAAAAAATAGCAATTAAAAGCAGTGAATTTGGTCGTCTACAAAAGTACCTAGTATTACTACGCTTTCAGAAAATGCTGAAAATGCTATTTACACCTTTTGCAAACACAAGTAAAACGCTGCTTCTTGGATTGTTAGTTTAAATACATGCGTACCTACTTTTAAGTTGAACTTGCAGAATGCCACAATGCTTCTCCCCCCACGATATTCAACTCTGTACAAGGTTCGTCCAGTTAATTACTATGCAAGCTCCAAACGCGATAATAATGTGTAATTCTATGGTTTCGAGAAGGAACCATTATTAGCATTTTATTGCCACCATCATAATTACAGGCTCACAGAATTATTAACTGTATCAATAGTGGACAGTGCAGTGCAGAGTCAGTATCGATGATCATATCAAAAGTCAATAGCCACTAGCGTGGGCTGCCACGTCTTTTTCCGTTGATGGCTAAATCGTCCAATGTTGAATGTGCCCTGCTTATAAATGATAATTTAAAAGAGAATAATTATAATTATAATAAATGTGCACCCTCATTATTACTATATAGGCTGTACTAATGTACCTATTTATACTTAATGGGTGGTCCAAGATCAGTATCACTCTCTCTCTCTCTCAACTCAATAACTACTCGATAGCTTAACAGAAATATAAAGAAATGGCAGTGACGATTGGCAATTGCATTTTTTTTTAGTTTTGATTTTTTGAATGGTGAAGGCCATCCAAGTCATTCAGTAAAACTCAATGAGGAACTGCCAACTGCCATGTTGTCTATATCTGTGAAGCTCCAAGATTATTTCGTGAGATTTGACGATATCTCTTAAGCATTGACACTGGGCATTCAAATATGTGTTTATCTATACCTATATATGCTATTGACTGAATAACTATGCCATCAAAATGTTTATGCACTTGTTTATTGGAAAAGATTTGAATTTTGATGCGTTTCTTCCTTGGCAGATGGTGGCTCGTTGAGATGGCAAGTGAGATTGCACTTGAAACTATTAGATTGGTAGGTCAGTAAGGCAATATGTATAAAAAAAATCAAAACAGAATTAAAAAATGCAGGCAAACTATACCACTAGCCCAGCAAACATTCATAGCTTTGATTTGTTTTGAACTTTTGGAATGCTTTACAACACTGTTTAACCTTTTTGAAACGGTAATATTCTTAGTTTTAAATGTATTTGAAAATGCTTATTTCTAGTTTTGACCATTTTGAAAGTGCTATTTACTAGAATTGACAGTTTTTAAAAAGTGGTATTTACTAGTTTTGACTTTTTTGAAAAAGTGTTATTTTTTAGTTTTGACCCTTTTGAAAAAGTGTTATTTACTAGATTTGACCGTTTTAAAAAGTGTCATTTACCAATTTTTACCCTTTTGAAAAAGGTTATTTTATAGAAATTTAACACTTTTATAAAGCATTCTGTCCATGGTTCTCCAGTTCCTAATAGGTTAATTCTAGAAACTAACTTTTTCAAAACGGTCAAAACTAGTAAATAACACTTTTTCAAAACGGTCAAAACTAGTAAATAACAATTTTTCAAAACAGTCAAAACTAGTAAAAAACACTTTCAAAAAATCAAAACACTATGTATTATCATTTTCAAAAACATTTAAAAGTAGGTTAAGTAGGCATATTACGTTTCGAAAAGGTTCAATACATGGTTTGGTTCCCAACAGGAATATTCCCGGAATTTCGGGAATTTATTTGGAAATATAATATAGGTAGTAATAAATAAATAAATGAATATATTTATTACAATGACTCAGGAACGCCACGCCTAAAAAACGCTTGGCAGGCAGTAAATTCACGTTTACTATTACACCACTACACACGCATTACATTTCGTGGACCTTCAAAAATCACATTCACCCGTTCGTTCCTTCGCCATTTCTTTCTTTGACTGCTTAGGTCAGTTTGTCAAAGCTCTAAAATTTTTTATAAAACAATTATAGATATATGAACATATATACTGGTCCTGGTCCTATACTCACATAGTTGTAAAGTACCCATTTATGATGCGTAGCTACAGATTAATATAGGGAATGGTAAAACCCAGCAATAGGTAATTGGGTGTAGCCTCGAATTCCAATTCCATTCGCAAAAAAAAATACTACTTACCTACATATAATAGGTATGTATGTGCAGCAAAGATACCTAATCGTGATCAATAATTTTAAAATTTTAAACACCTCATTAATTTATGACAACACTTCGCCATTAATTACACCCCAATGAAGACAGATTGCTATGTAAAATGTGTAATTTTAAGTATCATTATAGATTTGGAGGCGTGTGTAGGAAGGAACTCATGGCATACGGAAAATGCATGAATAAGCTACATAATCTATAATTATTTTTCGTAATACTATTTTTGTATGCACCATAAGGTGATCAGGAACGAATTTAAACGTCAATGGCAATGTTAATTGCTTTTATGGCAGCCCTTACGACACTTATATGCCAATTAATCTGTGAGATAATAATAGACCGGCGGTGCCGGTGGACTATATAGATACATATACGCCTTTTGCAATTAAATCTTAGATTACAACGAGATAAGACCCGAGACATTAGTAATTACTCAATGGTTGTTGTTAATGGCATTGAAATACTTAGGAAATTGCTTACTGGTAAAAATGCCCTGGGGCTGCCATGCTTTGATCACGTGGTAAGAAGAAACTAATGATTTTGTATTATCTTTGTGTCTTTCAGGTCTCCTCGCTTCCTGCCAGCTGACCAACCTCCTCATGTACCAGCTTCTCCAGCAGCAACAACAGGTCGCCAGTCCTGGCCTGAATATAAACCCTTTTGGCGCCATAAATCAAAATCTAATTTTCCCGCCCATGGAAACCCTGTCCACGTACGTGACGACCTCCACCTACGTCACTACGATGACCACTACTGCCCTTGTCACAATCCCACTACTCTTCGGCAACAAGCCCGTCCCGACCACCATTACCCGCACCAAGACCTATGACGTCACCACATCGGAGGTCAAGACCCTCACGTCCACCATAAGACCCGCCACAACACAGTTGGCCGCCTCGGCGCTCATGTCTACCGTGGATCTAAACCCCACGCCTGTGCAGCAGATCGAGTCCACGACCGCCGTAGAGCTCGACAGCAGCAACCAATACCGCGAGCCGAGCGCATATTCGAGGAAGAACCGGCATTACGACTCGATTTTCAGCGAATCGGAGGAGCAGGAAAGGGAGGCCTCTATTGACTCGCCTAAGAACTACAGGCGGGCTTCCCTGGAAAATCAAAGCACTGAGTTGCCAAGGGCGGGACAGTCAAATTCTCGCGCGGGGAACAAGCGCCGAAAGGTCAATCGTGGCAACAGCGCTACCACCGCATCCAGCACTATAAGCAAAGACAATCTTCATTCAAACATTGGCGCTAAGAAACCAGCCACATTTTCGCGCGGACCTAGTAGAGGCACTACAGCAACGTCAAGGGAGCCCAAGATCCTGAGGGACAATAGACAGCGGACCACGAGTCAGAAAAGCTATGAACCGCCCGCGCCCGCGCCTGCGCCTGCGCAGCCCGAGAAACTTAAAAAATTCGTGCCAGAGAGCTACTTCAATGACGATATCAACTACTATCGATCCAGACAGAAAGCACAAGCGCAGCCCGCACCACCACCGCAGCAGCCGGAAGTAACGCAAGCGCATGCGCCCTACAAATACCAGCAAAAGCAGCAGTACAAGCCTGCGCAATCCCAACAGCAACAGCAGCAGCACTATGACCCAGATTACAATCAATACCCCGACGATTATAGCTACTATACCCGGCGCCTCAAGCGCGGTCAAAATCAAGCCGGCCAATCCAACCCCAACTCTGAGGAATACCCACTAGAGAGAGAATACCTCCTAGAGCCCAGTTACCAAGGCGACCAATCCCAGAACTATGAGCAGGTTGCCGTTGCGGCTGCGCAGAGATGTCCGCCCGTACCAGCGGATGCCATCGCTAAAACTGTGACCTTGACGCAGACGCAGACCCTCACTAGAACGATCACGAAGCTCGTCAATCCAAGCAGTAGCACTACGCATGCGCAGAGTGGCCGAGGCAATACGAGGACGGTGCCCTCTAGAGGCGGCAGTCGGGACCAGAATTACAACTTTAGGGAGGGACGGGAACAAACTACATCTGAGAGTCCAAGACCAAGGTCAAGGTCACGACAGAGGTCAACGACCTCTAGTACCACCACTAGTACCAGTACGAGCACAGACTCTACACCCGTGGGCGATGCCTTCTTGGGAACTTACAATGGACGGAGGACCGTGACGAGGACACGCTCCAGACTCAACCATGACCCCAACTAATTAGCCCTCATTTTGTAAAGTAGTTTGCTACGCAGTTAGTTCCTCGTTGAAAGTATTTAATAGAAAAATTTTATACATTTTTTAAAAAAATTACCTTATGCTGTATAAATAAATATGTGGTAATGTTATGCCAGTTTGTTTTTAGTTTTAGGAAATCTCGTCTTGCGCGGTATTTGGAATCTCCTGGGCGGGCAAGTTCAAACTATTTTTTTGTTTAAAAAAACAATATTGTGTGTGGTATTTAAAAAACGTAACTAATTGATTTTTTTTCTGTGTATTTTTTCAGTCTTGAAAATCGAAAACCGTCCCTCGGCGTGGAATTGTATGCTCTGAGTTCGAATTTAATTTTCGAAAATCTTTTGTCCACTAGTCAGCAGCTTATTTACTTCCGTCCGTCGCCTCTCACTTCGAATTATTCAATAATTAATTATTATTTCCGCATAGGTAGTTTATACATAGATCCTACATCAAATCACCCAGTGACCATGACCATGACAGTGACGAATAATTATTATATATTTGTATATAATAATAATAATTATTAAAATATGCCATGCTATGTGAATGTATATAATTTAGGCAAAAAAAACTTATTTTTGATAAAACTGTTTTTAAAAGGATTTAAAAAAAAGTAATATTTTTAATACACCTTTAATACTTACGATTAGATGCTATGTAGATGTAGAATGTTTAATTATCAATTATAATACCTCATTATACGTGTAATCGTGCTTCATTTTGATTAGTGTGTTGTTGAAATAAAATTGTGTGTTGATAAATAAATGATTTGTACCCGTTTTAATACTTGGATTTTTAATTAACTTTTTTTTTCGTTTTTATCAAAAACAATACATGATTTTATTTTATTTTGGCTCATTTTATTTAACACGTGTCATTTGTCATCACAAGATAATTATATGTATAACGTTCATAGGTAATTAATTGTTTGTGGGTGAATATAAATCACTGCAATTACATAGTTTTTTTGTATACAATTGTCCCTTAGAGAGCAGGTAATACTAGGCATTGAACACTCCTACATACATATATGTATTTATTATTGCTTTAGCTATTCTATAGGTTATCTAAGTACCTATATCATATAACTATACTACAGAGTTTCATAGTATGTGTATAGAATAGGCTCGAAAAAAAATAATTAAAAGCTACGGAAAGTACGTTTGCTGGTCCAAACAAATACGTTCCCTGTAAAAAAAAAAAAAAAAACGTGCACGGTACAAAAATACAACAATTTGCACAAATTTTTCGTTTAAATCCTTTATGTACAAAGCGTTTAAAAAAATAAACAATTTTACAAAGATTTAAACTCATGCCCAGATTTTATTTTAGAAAGGTAGGTGTGCCTTTAATTAGGATTCTTCATGGGTCTGTAGTCTGTCGATGGTTTGCTTAATGTAATTATACGGGAAGTTACGGACAATACTTTATTGAAATATTTGAAACACAATTTTAAAATTCATAAATCAACAACTGTTACTATTAGTTAGGGTCATGATTAAGCCTGGAGCGCGTCCGCGCCCCTATCCTCCTTCCGCCGTAAGCTTCATAGAAGGCTGCGTCCACGGGCGTTGAGTCTGTACTGGTGCTAGTAGTACCGAAGGTCGTTGACCTCTGTCGTGACCTTGACCGTGGCCTTGGACTTTCCGATGAATTTGACTCACTGCCGTCCCTATAGCTGTTGTAATTTTGGTCCCTACTGCCACCTCTAGAAGGCGTCGTTCTCGTATTGCCGCGGCCATTCTGCGCATGCGCAGCGCTGCTGCTTGGATTGACGAGCTTTGTGATCGTTCTGGTGAGCGTTTGGGTTTCCGTTAGGGTCACAGTTGTAGCGATGGCATCCGCTGGTACGGGTGGGCATCTCTGCGCAGCCGCAACGGCCACCTGCTCGTAGTTCTGTGATTGGTCGCTGGCGTAGCTGGGCTCTAGGAGGTACTCCCTTTCCAGGGGGTATTCGTCAAAATCCACGTTTGATTGACCCGCTTGAGTTTGACCGCGCTTGAGGCGCCGGGCATAGTAGCTGTAATCGTCGGGGTACTGATTGTAATCGGGGTCATTATTGTACTGTTGTTGAACCTGCGCGGGCTTGTACTGCTGTACTCTCTGGGGCTCTCTGTACGCAGGCGCAGCTTCCTGGTGTTGTTGCTGTTGTTGCTGCTGCTGTTGCTGTTTGGGTTGTGCTTGCCTCTGCCTTGCGCGGTAGTAGTTGACATCGTCGTTGTAGTAGCTGTCCGGTATGAATTTTGCAACTTTGGGTTTTTCCTGTGGCGCAGGCGCAGGGGTTTGAGTTTCCTGGTAGCTTGTGCGCCGGCGGTTATCCCTCAGTATTTTGGGCTCTTGGGACGGCGAGCTGCCTCTACTAGGTCCGCGCGATGTGGTTGCCGGTTTCTTAGCGCCAATATTTGAATGAAGATTGTCTTTGCTTACACTGCTAGTGGTAGCCGTGGTGGCGCTGTTGCCGCGGTTGATCTTTCGGCGCTTGTTCCCGCCGCGAGAATTTGAATTTGAATTTGTTGATCCCGCCCTCGGGTTTTCGGTGCTGCTGTGTTCTAGAGAAGCGCGCCTGTAGTTCTTGGGCGAATCAGCGGAGGCTCCCCTTTCCTGCTCTTCTGATTCGCTAGAAAGCGAGTCAAACTGCCGGTTTTTCTTCGAGTATGCGCTCGGCTCCCGGTATTGGTTGCTGCCTTCGAGCTCCACAGCGGTCGTGGATTCGATCTGCTGCGCAGGAGTGGGGTTTAGATCGACGGTGGACATAAGCGCGGAGGCGGCCAGCTGTGTGGTGGCAGGTCTTATGGTGGACGTGAGGGTCTTGACCTCCGAGGTTGTGACGTCATAGGTCTTGGTGCGGGTAATGGTGGTCGGGACGGGCTTGTTGCCGAAGAGTAGTGGGATTGTGACAAGAGCGGTGGTGGTCATCTTAGTGACGTAGGTGGAGGTGGTTACGTACGTGGACAGGGTTTCCATGGGCGGGAAAATTAGATTTTGATTTATGGCGCCAAAAGGGCTCAAATTAAGGCCAGGACCGGCGGCCTGTTGTTTCTGCTGGAGAAGCTGGTACATGAGGAGGTTGGTCAGCTGGCAGGAAGCTAGGAGACCTGAAACATAGAAGAGAACATTCGTTTGTTAAAAGGTTATTCTATATTCGTTTCTAGGTGCATACATGCAGGTAATCACTTGCTAAAAGAGATGCAAATGATACCCCGTGGACATCCTTAATAAAACTTTAATTATGGGCTCTAGATACATTTTTCAATGTCACTGTCGGCTGCTGCTGCTCAGTCTTATAAGTGGTTGCATCATATCGCTAATTGAGATGCAAAATGACATGTACATATCAATCAACCTTGTAGAACAATTCATCACTTTCTTATTTTTTGTAAGATCATCATTAAATGAACTGTTTAGTGTTCTCGAACGACTTATTCATTAAGTTCTTTTAAAACACTTAATATACTTTTTACAAAATGTGCAAATAAATACATACGTGGTCATTCTACACTTTAGGTGCATATCCATCACTTTTTCTTTTTTTGAAAACACGCGAATTCTATTTTTAACTTTTTGAAAACATGCAATTATGTACGTCCTTCTAAGCTTTTCAAAACATGTAAATGCGTCAATTTACACTTTTCAAAACATGCAAATACGTCATTTAACACTTTTCAAAACATGCAAATACGTCATTTAACACTTTTCAAAACATGCAAATACATACGTCATTTAACACTTTTCAAAGCATACTATTTATTTTGAGCTTTTGAAAATATGCTAATTCCTCGTTTTACTCTTTTTGAAAACACGCGAATTCCTTATTTTTCACTTTTTGAAAACAGGCGAATACCTCGTTTCACACTTTTTGAAAACGGGCGAATTCCTCGTTTTACACTTTTTGAAAATAGGCGAATTCCTCATTTTATACTTTTTCAAAACATAGTAATTTCTCATTTTGTACTTTTTTATAACAAGCTACAAATTCCTAACTTTGGCTATATTTGCTCCAGCTTTTAAAGATACGCCTTACTTTGCATGTTAACCCGCTGCGCTAGCATCTCGTTACTCTAATTAATGGCCTTGCATACATCACTGCTAAAGAAGCAAAGCCTTCTGTCATTTCATCATAACCAGCATTTATTTTGCCTCTTAACCCATGTTCGATGGTCATTAATCATTTTCCAGATTTTCAATGTCTATACAATTCCTATTGAATTGAAATTCAGCGTATCATTCTGTATGTATGCGTTTAGAAAAAAATAATATTGTTTTTTCCTGTAATAAATCCACTATTTAGTTCGACTTGCTTCAATTGATATGGATTATCATTACCACTTGAGTTACATAATGTAAATTTTAATGGAAATGTAGAGCAAAAAAAAGTGAACATAAATGTGAGACTCCAAATATTTTTCTTCTACCAATAAAACAGAGGCTACACCTTCCTTGTTAAAACACGTGTGTATAAAGTTACAGAGATCTGCTGGCATTTACAAATTACGATGATTGTGCAGCAGGCAATGGAAAAAATATTGAGACTTTGCTTTGCGCTTGTAAAATTGTAATTAATAACACATGCTTTACTATACGATTACTTACTATACACCTGTAAACTATTCAACTGTATAGTGTGGATACTTTTAGGCGTGGTCCCTATCAGTGTGAGATCAGGTATAAACTAGATTTAATTTCAGTGTAATGCATACTGTACGATTAGCGTAATTATACGGTTGTTGGTTGTAGCTATGTTCGAATGCTATATGTATCTATGTATCTATACGTAGGGACCTTTTGTACATGCAAATATGTAGAAATCATCATCATTGTTAAACCTTTTCGAAACGGAATTATGTCAAGTTTTACATCTTATTTAAAGTGCTAAATTTCTCGTTTTGCTTCGTCTTTCCTGTTTTACATCTTGTTTAAAGTAATTTCTTGTTTTACATCTCTTTGAAAGGGCTAAATTTTGTGTTTTACACCTTTTTGAAAGTGGTGAATTCCTTGTTTTGCCTCTTTTTGAAAGCGCTAAATTACTTGTTTTCACCTTTTGAAAATGTTAGTTTCTTGTGTTAAAATATTTGAAACAGCGAATTTCTAATTTAGACCTTTTTTAAAAGTCTTAGTTGTTAGTTTTGAGTGCTTTCAAAAATGTTATATCTCGATTTGAGTGCTTTTGGAAACGTTATTTCTTGTTTTGAGTGCTTTTGAAAATGTTATTTCTAGTTTTGATCCTTTTGAAAAAGTAAATTTCTAGAAAAGAGTACATTTGTAAAGCATTCTTTCCGTGGTTTCCCAGTTCCGAATAAGTTAAAACGAGCCCAAATTCATTTTTGCATTTTGTTGAAATTTCTAAAAGTGCGTTTTACACCCTTCCAAAAAGTTTAAATGTATCCTTGCAGTTTTTGAAAAGGCACAATTATAAGTTTTGAGAAATTTTCAAAAGAATAATTTTCATTTTTGCTGTTTTTCTAACCTCTTTTTTAAAATTTAATCTCTAATCCCAAATAGTTTGACGTCATATTTGCGGGGCTCCTTACTACTCCTTAGCCATTGCTACGGTATAGGCGTACGGTATAGGCGTACGGTATAGGCATACGGTATAGGCGTACGGTAATAGTGTGTAGTAATTGTTTATAGAGATTTAATATAAAAAAAAATTGTACTGATATACGCAGTTAGCTACGCCGTCTTTCTGTAATTTATAGTGCTGCAGTTATATACGGAAGGCGCAATAGAGGATGAAATGGAATGCCACTTTTTCTCGTTTTCTGTGAAGTATGCATGTAATTAGGTATGTACATATGTGTAGGTCAGTCAGTCAGTCAGTCAGTCACTAAAAATGTAAAAAATATGTAGGCGGTTATTAGTCGACAGAGAGTTTGCAGCATGTTTTACAGGCAAACTAAAATCCTGGAACGGATTCCTCGTCCGATTGCCACGTGTATTTTTCGTGATGATTCTTTTTTAATCGAATTATTTATTTTTATTCGTAATAAATATTGCATAAACTCAAATGCAAAGTTGTCTACTTAGTAAATGCCTTCTAGTGCGTGTAACTACTCCACCCAATTTAGCAGTATTCCAGTTTTAATGGATAGGCGGATATTTTTCAACACTACTTAACCTTCTCGAAATGGATATTTCTAGTTTTGACTTTTTTAACATGCCAATTTATGCCAGTTTTAGTTTTGAGCTGTTTACAAGGGTTTGTCGTTGGTTTTCAAAGTTTTGAAAATGGCAATTTCTCTTGCTGACCCTTTTGAAAGTGTTAATTTCTAGTTTTGGACTTCTTTGAAAATGTGAATTTTTAGTTTTGACCTTTTTCAAAGCGTTATATTTACTAGCCTTATATCTTTTTGAAAGTGTTAGTTTCTGGTTTTGAATGTTTTTGTAAATGTTAATTTGTACTTTTGACCTTTTCAAAAGTGTGGGTTATTGGGTTTGTAAGTTTTTAAAAAAATGCTTATTTTTTGCTTTGACCTTTTAAAAATGATAATTTGTAGTTTTGACCATTTCGAAAGTATTAGTTATTAGCTTCGAATCTTTTGAAAGAGTTAACTCCTATTTTTGACCTTTTTAAAAGTTTTCGTTGCTGGTTTTCAATGTTTTCCAAAATGTTAATTTCTAATTTTGGCGACCTTTTAGAAAATAGTAATTTCTTCTTTTGACCTATTCAAAAGTGTTAGTTACTAGTTTTTGAATATTTTTAAAAATCTTTTTTTTTCCAATTTTAACCTTTTGGAAAAGTTAATTTGTAGCATAAAGTCTTTTTGAACAACACAAACATTTCTCTGTTCAAAGGTTCCCAGTTCCGAATAGCTATATGTAGCAGTCGTTAGCAAGTCCTTACGTCAGACTTTGAACAAATGAAACCCATCGGCATAAAAATGTGCATATAGGCTTTTTCCAAACCAAACGTGACTTGTAACCTTTTGTTTTGTAGTATTATGTACTAAATTATACCTTTGCATGGGAAGTATCATTTTTTGCCCATTAGCATCAGTCTATTAGTAAAATCTAGTTTAATTTCCCGTCCTTCTTCCAATAGGAAAGTAAGTGGAGTGAAACAATGATAATTGTTAAGCCACTCAAAAAAAACACGAAAACGGCAAAAATTCTAACAAGGAAATAAAATTTGATATTTGTACATTGAATAATTGTAAATTGTAATAATTGCCATACCAAGCCAACTGTAGTACCGCTCAATTTAAAAATAAAAGCAATTTCTATCAGTAATTCCTAATTTGTACCTTTGCACTAATTGCATATCCCAATTAGACGCTAATAATGCCAATCAAGACAGATTTGCAAGTGTATAGTTTGCTTCTTGCTTTCTGTGTGTTTACACTACAAATCTGTACTGAGAATTTGCCACACCACAAAAAAAACCTCTTCATGCACTGTATGCAGTTCTACGTACATTCACATTATTTCTTACAGTAAAAAATATGTACAAGAATGCACTCTTTTGGTCCAATCGCTACCACACTACCGTGTAATTAGCCACTAATTGTATTGCTACAGGTATTGGAATACAAGTGTAGGGAAAAGGCAAACAACATTTACTATTGCTGTCTCTTTTATGGGAGACTAATTACAGTAATTAGTGACTTATATAAAAATTAGAGCAAATAACCAAAGCAAATCAAAAATGAAAGAAAAAATTTCGAACCAAATCAATACTACACACATTAGAGATTAGGTAAGTGCACTACCCATGAATAAATGATGCAACCCAATTATTATCATTTTTTTTTGTACTTATTTAAACACATTAAACCCTTGGCCTTTTGAATTGGTGTATTTCGATTCGTTAATTATGGACTTATGGACTAATTAAAGATGCTGAATTCAAGTTTGCTGAATTATTTGTCAATATTTTTCTTGGAAAAAAAAACAAAGCTAAAGCATGACGTGGAAAAAGTTTGAAAAATCTGAATGCTGTACATATACCTAATTACTATAGCGAGTGAGGGCTTATTTTCTCCTTTTTTGAGTGACGGCCACACGTGTCCTTCAAAACTAGAGTGCAGTCTTTGGAGCAACATGCCATGATCTTGGACCACACAGTCATTATTGTGATGGGTTAATTATCCCACTGACACACACAAAACACTGGTAATAAGTTTTATGGGCTGAATTAAACGATAAAATTTGCAAGCAATGTATACAAAAATTGAGTACAAAATGCCATTGGCTTTTGCTATTGATATTGGTTAACCTATTCGCAAGTGGCAAACCAAGGAAAGAATGCTTTACAAAAGTCTTTAATTCTATAAATTACCTTTTTCAACACGGCCAGAATAGTAAATAACACTTTTTTGAAACAGTCAAAACTAGTAATTAACGCTTTTTCAAAACAGTCAAAAGTAGTAATTAACGCTTTTTCAAAACAGTCAAAACTAGTCAAGAACGCTTTTTCAAAACAGTTGAAACTAGTAAAGAACGCTTTTTCAAAACAGTCAAAACTAGTAAATAACACTTTTTCAAAACAGTTGAAACTAGTAAAGAACGGTTTTTTAAAACAGTCAAAACTAGTATGTACATAACACTTTTAAAAGGTCAGAAAACTAGAAATTCCCCCTTTTCAAAAACATTCAAAGCTAAGAATATTACCGTTTCGAAAAGGTTAAACCTATTTAAGTTGGAAATGTACCTACTCAATATTTATTTGTGCTAATATGATCATAATAATGGTTGTGGATAGTAAAAACTGCATTTTTAGTTTTAGAGGCAAACTGCATTTATTGGTGCCTATAGAGGCCTATATCATATAGATATATCGCAGGCGAAGAGAAGAAGCATTTTTTTACAAGTCCAGCAGCGTATTCTTAACTCTTAGCGTCATCTTGACTCAAGTCCCAGCAATAATTAACGTTTCCCAAACAATCTCCGGATTCGGATTCGAAGTTAGGTTTTCGGATCAAATCTTTTACTTGTGTTAGTCAATTGTATTTTACTTCAGTTGTGTTCAGTTTGCTCAATTTCGTAAAGCAGTTGTAGTTTAAATGGTCTGTGCTTCTTTGGAATATGTTTCTCACAATGAATTTTACTGTGCATTTGAGTAGTGTAAGCCGAATCTCGGTGGATTCCGTTTCTACATAGTCAGAGGATGTAGCAGGGTGTTAGACTAATTGTGTTGAGCAGACCTCTTAAAAATATTGTTTGAAATCTTTCTAGTTCTTCGACGTAGTTGATTGCCCAAATGGGCGAGGAGTATGATAGAATTGATCTAACAAGGGCATAACCTTTTCGAAACGGTAATATATTTAGTTTTGAATGTTTTTAAAAATCCTAGTTTCTAATTTCGACCAGTTTGAAAAGGATAATTTCTAGTTTTTTTAAAAACTTTTTAAAGTGTCATTTACTAGTTTTGACTGTTTTAAAAAAGTCGTATTTACTTATTTTGACCCTTTTAACAAGTGTCATTTACTAGTTTTAACCATTTTGAAAGTGTTATTAACTTATTTTGAGCCTTTCGAAAAAGTGTCATTTACTAGTTTTGACTGTTTTGAAAAAGTCTTATTTACTAGTTTTGAATGTTTTGAAAGTGTAAAATGGATTTAAACAATTTTTCTCAGTATTCTTTTCATGGTTCCGCAGTTGAGAATAGGTTGGAGGCGAGATGTTATGCTTTTAAGATGTCAAAAACTAATCTTTTGTACTTCTTTAAAATGTTAAAAGCTAGTACCTAATTGTTTTTTGAAAATGACAAAAACTGGCATTTACGCCTTTTCAAGATTTCAAAGTTTAGTATTTACACTTCTTTAGGATATGAAACTGCTATTTACACTCTTCAAAATGTCAAAAACGGCTATATATATACTTACACTTTCTTAAGATGTCAAAAATAGTAAAACTGATATTTACACTTTTTCTAAAAAATCGATTTTTGGGACTTGTTTTAAAAATATATGACGGAGATGCTACACTTGCCTCACAATCAATGTAATGCTTTCAAAAGTGGATTGGACTAATTACTTCACAATAATGCTTCTGCACTCACGTGGTTAAATTAATTTAGGTACTTATGGAATCTAGAATAATTGTGACATTCTTGATTGAACGAAATGAATATTTCTTTAGCAGTAGCAAAGTGGATTTACTCACAACCTTATCAAGTGTCTAACGTATGCTTTAACATTGAAAACACTGTGTGACCATACCCTGTGTTAAAGTTACATACACTGCACTACCAGCATATTTTTGATGGGTGGCTCTGATGCTTATATTTATGGACATAATGAGACGGCTGGGGTGATAAATGTAGAGTAATTACAGGCAATGCTGATCAGCTGACTCACTTAATGGCCCACACAAATCAATTACCAGCATCTCTATTAATTTAAATGCTAATTTACTATAGAAATTTAGCCATTACATCTTTAACCTATTCCGATCTGGGAACTTATACAACAAATATAAAACATATATGATTTACAGTAATTTATTCTACAAATTAACTTTTTCGAAACTGCCAAAACTAGTCGTGAAAATGTCAAAACTAAATATTACGCTTTTCAAAAAGGTCAAAACTAGAAATTATCATTTTCAAAAAGGTCAAAACTAAATGTCACCCTTTTCAAAAAGGTCAAAACCAGAAATTATCATTTTCGAAAAGGTCAAAACTAGAAATTATCATTTTCGAAAAGGTCAAAACTAGAAATTATCATTTTCGAAAAGGTCAAAACTAAAAATTATCATTTTCAAAAAGGTCAAAACTAAAAATTACCATTTTCAAAAAGGTCAAAACAGGAAATTAGCATTTTAAAAACCGTCAAAACATGTATGTAACTAACATTTTAAAAAGGTCAAAAAACCGGAAAAACATCAATTTTAGCTTAAAATCATTCATAATGTTATACCCCGATTTTCAATTTATTGATACACGATTTTGCATGTGACCCTTTACAGCAACGGTAGCTTTATAGCCACTCTAGCTATACTTACGTAATTACGTACCTACCTATTCCTTTAATACACTCGAAAAATATATTTATACCATATTTTGGGCAATATTTTCAGTGAAAATTACCAGTGTGCATACAGTGCTACAAAAGTACAAAAGTACCTGTTCAAATGTCCATTTTAATCATCATTGTGACATTGTGGCCCTGAGAATTTTTTCAAGCACTAATCCATTGCATATTGCATTGCATTGCTTTGTAATGTAAATTACCTACTTATCTACATTTTTGCAAAATGTGAATGGCCTGAGCAGAACATTGACCAGTAGTTATGCACTATCCCAGCCAGAGCTGCAATAATTAAAGTAGGTAATTATGGTTTAATTACAAAGTTTGAAGTTAGTTGAAATAGATATAGCTATATAACCATTTAACATTTAATTGTAGTGTTGGGTGGGGATGGTGGGAGATTTAAATCAGAGCACAGATGACACAAAGATATAATGTTTGCTTTTCTTAATCTGAATTGCTTTAAAGTTTCAGGTTGTGGCATGGCTAGGACTGACCAGCCAGTCAGTCAGTAATTTTTATTGCTAATTTAAAACTTGTTTCTATCAATCCATCTCTGTGTAATGCGTAAATAGAGTCGACTGTAATCTTCACTGTAATCATCAACCTCTTTTGATACTAAAGTTAACATTCACCGTGAATTGCACACTCTGTGCATTTGCAAAAGGAACAGTAGCCATAGCAACAATTAAGCCTATGTCCACACAATATAATAGTAGTAATTATAACACAATCAAAATCAGTAATAATTATCAGCTGATTGTATCCAGGTCACGTGAACTTTATTTTTAAAAATTGCACCGTTGTTGTTCGTCCGTGGCGTCCTTTGTTGTGTTATATGAACCTGAAATTCCCGCCTAAAATAATCCCATTGCAAAAATCCCATAAGAAATTCTATGGGTTGATTCCTTTGTTGTGTACATACATAATTATACTTTGCCCCTTACACCTCTTTATTTGTATGAATTGGGAAACACATTCACAACAATCTTTTAAAAATCATCAATAGTTCACAATGCACAGAGCAATACGTTTGTAATTAGTGTAATAATTAGTCGTGCTTACGAATGATATCTGTATTTGATTTTGGTTTGAATTACATCAGGATTGCTTGTGGTTGCAGGCAAATAAAATGTGGGCAAGAGGCAAAATAGAAATCTTACATCTTAACCTATTAGAAACTGGGGAACCATAGAAAGAACGCTTTACAAAAATGTCTAATTCTATAAATTAGCTTTTTAAAAATCGTCAAATCTAGTAATTTACACTTTTCCAAAACGGTCAAAACTACTAAATAACACTTTTCCAAAACGGTCAAAACTATTAAATAATACTTTTTCAAAACGGTCAAAACTATTAAATAACACTTTTTCAAAACGGTCAAAACTACTAAATAATACTTTTTCAAAACGGTCAAAACTATTAAATAACACTTTTTCAAAACGGTCAAAACTAGTAAATGACACTTTTTTAAAACGGTCAAAACTAGTAAATATAACACGGTTTCAAAACAGTCAAAACTATAGCAAATGCAACTTTAAAAAGGTCCAAAATCTAGAAATCACTATTTTCGAAAACATTCAAAACAAAGTATATAACCGTTTCGAAAAGGTTAAAATTCTGTACCCATTGAAGAATTATTGCTAGTGAGTTTGTGGTATAGATACATGACGTAACAAATAATTTATAAAATCATTACGTGTTAAAAATAGGAGCGGCAAAAGACAAAGCCAATCAAAAATTAACCTTTAAGCCTTTCAACAAAAGAAAAATAAGGCTGATTTGAATTAAAAGTGATACAGTTGCGGTTCTTTTCATTGGGTTGCTATAGCAATCAGCACCAGCAGGAACAAGTTCAAGTTTGGATATTTTTTAGCATACGTAATTACTGTTGAATTTGATCGAATTAAGTTCGTTATACATTACGTATATGTAAAGTATACATGTAGTCTATACTGCATTAAATTACAAGTAGGAATCTCAAGCAGTCACGTTCTTTGCACCTGTTTAAAACAAATGGCTACAAAAAAAATCGTCCATTCTGCTGACGATGGACAATGCAATTTAAATAGCGAAGGAATGTCTGCTTATTTTGTTGGCCGATTCTTCATCCGTTTTGTGACTGACTGTGAGTTGGCGTTGGTTAGTTCGTGTGTATGTGTCTGCAGCAAACGTCACAATGAAAGGACAGGCGGATGTAAAAAAAATTATTATAATTCTTAGTTTGAAAAATGATATTTGTTACTGTAAGTGTAGCAAGGTGAACGGGATCTCAATACAATTGCCTTTGAAAAATCAAACTATGTAATTATTGAGGGTTACGATTACACTTCCTTTGAATAAAGTTAACTATAACTGCCGACAGCCTCTATAAAATGCGTCACTGAAGAAGCTCTGTGAGGCATTTCCAAGAAGCAGAAGCCTTTGCAAATCCCTAATTGTGCTTCTTAACCTTTTCAAAAATGGCAAAACTAGAAGCCATTTTTTTCAAAAACATTTAAGAGTAGAAATTCACTAATTCACACTTTCAAAAGGGTCAAATAACAACAAGTTAACATTTTCAACAACGCATCGTTCAAAACCAGTAACTTAACACTTTCAAAATGGTCAAAACCTACAAATTAACAATGTAGCAAAGGTAAAAATAAGAAATTCACATTTTTAAAACAGTCAAAAACTAGTAACTACCGCTTTTGAAAAGGTAAAAACCAGAAAATAACATTTTTAAACGATGTAAAACTGAACATATTACCGTTTCAAAAAGGTTAAGTAGTATTGAAAAATATACGGCCTTCAATTAAAACCGGAGAATCTGGTAAATTGGGTGGAGTAGTCATAAGCACAAGGAGTCACTTTGTAAATATGCAACTTTACATTCGAGTTTATGCAATTTAGAGCTAATGAGAATAAATAATTCAATAAAAAAAAAAGAATCGGCATGAAAAAATATAAATTGGCATTTTCAAAAAGGTCAAAACAAGAAATTAACATTACCAAAAAAACATTCAAAACCAGTAACTGCCACTTTCAAAAAGGTCAAAACCGGGAAAACCATGTTCAAAAACAATCAAAACAGGTAACTAACACTTTCAAGGAGATCAAAACTAGAAATTACTATTTTAAAAAAGATGAAATAACAAAAAGTGAACACTTTACACAATAGGTGGTCAAAATTTAAAATTAACATTTTTTCAAAAATATTCACAAACTAGTAACTAACACTTTCAAAAAGGTCAAAACTAGAAATTATCATTTTCAAAAATGTCAAAACTAAAGATTACCATTTCAAAAATGTCAAAACTAGAAATTACCATTTTCAAAAAGGTCAAAACTTAAAATTATCAATTTCAAAAAGGTCAAAACTAGAAATTACTATTTTCAAAAAGGCCAAAACTTAAAATTATCAATTTAAAAAAGGTCAAAACTAGAAATTACCATTTTCAAAAATGTTAAAACTAGAAATTACCATTTTCAAAAATGTCAAAACTAGAAATCATCATTTTTAAAAAGCTCAAAACTAAAAACTATCATTTTAAAAAAGGTCAAAACTGAAAAATAACCATTTTCAAAAACGCGTAAAACTAGACAAATCACTCTTTCGAAAACATGCAGAAACTAATTTACTACAATTTACTGCTTGAGGCTCAAAAATAGAATTTGTAAATGCAAATTTTACTCACAAAAAGCCGGCATAAGAACCCAGAAAAACAACCCAAAAAGCCAAATCATCTATTTATCTGTAGATAGACCATTTTGCCACCTCGATTCAGTCCCACTGTCTCTCATCCTCATCCAAATGCAAAACGACCTATCTGCCTTTAGCTATAATTACATCTCAAATCTCAACTCAATGTTGAAAATGAGGACAGAAATCGAGATGACGAGCTAAACTTGGAATTTCTATCCTACTTGCTCACAAACTGATGCTAATGTCTCAAGCCAGATTAAATCTGTGCAGCAGACAGGCAGATACACCGACCGACAAACAATAAATAAAATCAAATCTTTGGCCACACAGAACACAGAAAAGCCACTAAAAGCATTAAAATAGATGCTATATAGCTAAACTAGTACATATAGCCTCATTGTCAGTTAAGCGCTTTTGATTTTTGATTTTTTTTTGGCTATGGATAGCTATAAGCCTTATACATATATATACTTTGCATATAAAATTTCCTTTACTCATTTTTTTTTGTTTCACTTAACAACCTAGTCAGAAGTGACAAGCCAAGCGTGTCAAAGGAACTCAGTCAACAATGTAAAATGTGAGAATTTTCTTTGAAAGTTGTTTAGAGACCAAATAGAGAACTTAAATGACAGGCTTTACTTACATACATCTTTCCATGGCAACCGAGCACACACACACTTTTACATGAAATAAAGAGAAAAAAAAATCTCTTTTTTTTTTCAATTAACTACAAGCTTACTTACAAGCTTACAATTTATTTCATTTTTTTTTACCCCGGCACATTCCACCACAGCACACCGGCGCCCTATATTTTACACACAAAAAACAACCAACAAATTCTGCCTTAAAAAATTACATACTTGGGCACTTTTGCATCTAATTGTAATTGTAGGCAGGAGGGCTACACATTTAAAATCAAAGCACACGCCATGATTTCTAATTCCAACTTAAATTACTAATAATTAACAATAAATTAATTGAATCACGATCTTTCATAGATTATAGATCAGACCCATCGACACACTACACTGTGCTCATTGAAGCCATTAGTGATTTCATTGGACTCACTATATTGGGCATCAACGCCCAAGGAAATTAAAATCTGAACGAGGTGATGATTAATTTGTTGTTTTTTTTATAATTCTTGTAGGATTTAGAGTGGGAATTAAAAATAGAAAAAAAAGAGTAAATTGGAGTGAAAAAACACATAAAAGGAAAAGCTTGGCAATAAAAGTTGGTGAAATAGAAACAAGTTCGTGATCACGGACGCCAGACAGACAGCAACTATTTTTGTACTGAGTTTTGTTTGAATAAATCTGTGAAGGAACATTCTAATGATTTTCTAATGACACCCAAACGTTAACACAAATAAAGAAAAATAAATATCACACAAATTTTCCTTAAAATATGTAAACAAAATGTTATTACAAAAAAAGCATGAGCCTATCGGCAAAGACAAAAAGTGAGCCTGCAAGTCTTGGGTGTTCTGAATAACTTTGTAATTTACGAGCAGATCGTTTTCCTTTCTAGAAATTTTGGCAGTAATTCCTTGCTTTTTATTTCTTTTTAATTCGAGAACATTTTTACAGACGTAAATAAAGTGTCGTTGGCTAAACAAGTATGGTATCACGTGTGCCTAAGCTTTAACTATAAACATAGTTTGCATTTTGCATTGGAATAATGCTAATTTTTTGCATGTTATAATAATAAGATTTTTTCCACGGATTGTGGATTGAATGAAAAAATCCAAGCCACTATTGAACGACATATTATTAGCTAGACATATTATTTGGCTTCATACAGAACATGAAGGGGGTCAAGGTGTATAAGGAAAAGGTGGAAGACAGGCTACCGTGTAAAAGACAGAGCTTATTAGCAAGTTAAATCATCATGGAATGCCTACAGGCAGGAACAAGTGCGTTGGGAACGAGACAAGTTTGCTAATAATTGTCAGATTAATTACAGTCATTAATTGACACAAAGTAATTCGACCAATTAATCAATACTTCTTCCACATTTCCACTCGTATTTTTGCAATTTTGCGTTTTTGCATTTTTGCATTATTGTGTTTTTGCATTATTGTATTTTGCCAACAGAAGTGTAATTCAAACTGCTATGGTGTGGTGGTAGCTTTAACCTCTTCGGAACGGGGGAACTACGGAAAGAATGCTTTACAAAAGTGTTTAATTCTATAAATTAACTTTTTCAAAACGGTCAAAACTAGTAAATAACACTT
>JAQFZC010001946.1:0-25818 GCA_034695205.1 Dicyrtoma fusca | reverse complement strand
TTAAATCGTCTTAAATATGAGCAGGCAGAGCCTGTAACGATCTATCCTTCATCTGTTTCTAGACATTCCCAAAACTATATATATCTTTCGCACTTCATTAAATATACGAAATTGGGTAAGGGAGCATGTATGTATTAAATGTATAGTTATGGCCCGAGTGTGTGTATGTATATATTATAGAATATTTTGCACCTGTAAATCATTGCGAATATTAACTGTAGGCCGTAATCATAAATTGACAAGTAGATACGAGCTTAATATACAGCTGCATTTACCTAACTGTATAGCACGGTATTTAATTTTTAATCCATATCACTACTGTATGACTGATATAATGAAAGCCACTGGAACTGGAGTTTTTTTGGATTTGATTTTCATGCTCCTTGCGATCTTGCAATGCCTCCCTTGGCTGCCTCTCCTTACTACCAAGTCCATTATTATGTAGTAAGGAAAGACTTGCTGACTGTTTTGTTTTTATCGTTTGTAGCGTAACTGTGTAATATGTAAGTCTCATGTTGTACACTTTCTGGGAGCATTATTATCCCGTTCAGCCATTTTTAAAAGTATTTCCTTAAACCCAAATTATATGATGGTATATTTGCGACGACCCAGAGTGGGTAGACGCAGAATTGTAAGTAGGTCTGTTCCGTACGTACATTCGTATCAAGATAGTACATAAATATATAAATGCTTTTATACGTTGGCGTAATAAATTAAAAAAGCCTCCAGTGGCGTTATGTCCCATGTGTACCCGAACCCGGAATATCCTTTCTTTTTCCTTTTCTTTCCTCCAAATACCCTTGTCATATTGTTCCATTCCCGTCCCCACCCGGTACTGGGAACACCAAGTGAAAAGGAAGCCCAGTATCCTTACAATGGGAGTGGAATTCACGTTGCAAAATACTGAAGGCTAAGCTGACTAGTTGGCTCATGATAAAGATGGGACAGATCCATAGTTCCATTTTCTTTCGCAAAAAAAAAATAAAAAGGATTCAGAAGTCAAGTCAAAATTATTGCAAATTGGTTCCTACAAATTTCATTTCATTCTACTGTATGATCTCCATTTGGCCATTTGACATTGACCAGTTTGAACTCCCGGCCAGCCGACGCATCCATTTGTCATCCACAGCTACGCGGATTTCTTCCCTTCTCTGTCCGGAGAAAACAGTCTATTGGTATACGCAGACATGCAAGTATTTAGCTACATTGCGTACCGTAGTTGGTGTATTAGAAGCCCGAGACCGCGAGCCAAAAAAAAAGAGCACCGGTCTGAAATACTGTACGAGGTTGTGAGCATTTGATTATAAGTGCTTTTGCATTCACCTAATTCGCTGTGAACTTAAATGTAAAATGCAAAAAAATAATTAAATACATGAAACACAAGTTAGTTTACTTAAAAGTAGGCAAATTAATGCATCAGAAAATTATTCTTGTTTGTATAGTGCTTATGTACTTATACAAATATACAATTCTAATGATTGATTTAGTGTGTTTTTAATTCTCGTACTCGTAAGTATATGTCTGTTATTTAAATATTTATTTTATGCGCTTTAAATAAGGTTTCCGTAGTAATGGTTAAAGTGTTCAGTAATAATCTAATAATAATTTATTTTTAATTAGAATTGTTGTTGTATTGGAGTCTAAACACCATTATTTTCAGGGACAGTTGTCTTACAATAACCGCCTTTGTCTTTCGTTCACTCACGATCTGTTTGAAATGCACGATCGATATGTTGAACAAAGTGTTGGAAACACGGATCTGTAATAGTGCGCTGTTCTGAGAGGTGTGAAAAAAGTAGTATCGCGCGGCGCGCGCACTAATTTAACAAATACGGTACCTTGCATCACAAGCACTTTGCTTCACAAACTTAACTTATCTATATCCCAGCTGAATTTTAGTATTTACATTACAAGCTTATGCAGACGTGGCAGTTTAGAATCTAAAAGTGCTTTCTTAGGGCCCTATCATTTATTGCCCGTATCCCATTTGTCTTATATACTACCTACATAGAAGCCTACAAACTTGAAAGCAGCGAAAATTTCCTATAATTATACTACAACTATTTTGGAAAGTAAATATCCCTTTCTACTCTTCATGGAAACCTGCAGGCTTCAACGTTTTGACAAACGTTTGAGCAAATAAGGAAATAGATAGGTATAAAGATTAACTTTTTGGAAAAAATGTGTGGGGCGTTTTCTAAAAGCTCCCGGTCCCGTATGTTTGAGAATATTATATTTGTAAGCCCTTTGTAATCTTTTAAATTATTTTCTACATATTATCTGTCCTTTATGTAGGACTTTTTGTACTAATCACTTTGATTCAATGACATGTCATCATCATCACATGAGAGAACTCTCACAGTGGCACATGACATTAAAGAGTCATTTCAAGGGCGTAACACAATGATGGGCATATTTTTGCAGAACGCTTCATAAAGGGAATTAAGATATGTGACGGCACGTATTTCCAATTTTATTTTAAAATAATAATTTCATAGGGATTTAATTGCATGCTCACTGAGTGAGCTAAAGCGAGTGGCGAAATTGACTACACATCTTTCTTTAATGAATACGTCAAGGGAAGCGAAGTTTTGCAGAAATATGTTCTCGCTTTTAAAATCAACATTTAAAAGTTTAATTTTGGACTTTAAAGAATTCCTTTTGTAGCCTTTTAAATTGCTTTTTTTTTCAGGCTACACTCTCCCAATAGAGTATAGTTTTCTTCAGAAAGTCTGTCAGCATTAGAATAAGGCTCGTAAAATGGGACCCATTGTTACGCCCCTGCTAACTCTATTATCTGCATGATAATTTATGGATCTAGATTCCATGAGAAAGCCCATGCCATCGCCATGTCGGATTGACATCCTCTGTGATTGTGTGAAAGAAAGTCGTAACTCGTACTAAAGGATTAAGTGTCAAATTCTTTTTACATTTACATCAGGCCGTTCTTTAGATACTTTGCAGAGACTTTGAATTTCTTCTTTGCCTTTTTGAAAGGAGAGAGCATCCAGACAATTTCACGAGACTGATAAATCCAGATCCGGAGTCAGAACCAGATCCCAAATCCTAATCCCGGGATTGGAAACTATTTGAATTGAAACTCAAATGCCGTACTGACTGTAATCGTATTTCAATGAAAGTAGGTGGGTATGAATGTGTAATAATGTATGTAATAGCCATGGGATATTTCACTGACGGAGATAGTAGTGTCTCATCTAGCAATTCAATTTCCGCATCTATCGACACCGAGACACATCTTCGCGCGTTAGCGTCCTCCGAGTTCATTGTCACAAGGAAGTCGTCTTTATCGATTACGAGAATCTGCCTACGGTTATGCTAATCTTGTCAGCTGTCATTGTCATCCACATCAGCTGATTTGGCTCTTCTTCTTCTTCTTCTTCTTCTTTCATTGTATTGTAGCTGCGTCTCTAATAATTTCATACCATTTATTTCATAAAGACTCGCACAAAACTTTATTTTAAATGTCTCGCAGCCAATTCCTCTTCCCATTGTTCGCAGTTGCGATAACAAGTTCGTGGTGAACAGGGAAACAATGCAAAAGGTGGCATTTACTGTACAAGCTTTCAAAAAGCTTTCAAATGGAGCAAATGTTCCGAATACTAGAAGAACTAACTATCAGACCAAAAAAATACTTTCGTTTTTGAAAAAAGTATCGGTTGAAAGAAGAAGAGAAAAAACCAAAAATAAATATTACTCGCACGTTTTTCAAAAAGTGTTTTCCTAGTTGGAGGGAAAATCAATGGAATTAAATTCGTTCATTGTGGTTTTGCCAGTACATGGAGCACTTTTCAAAAGAGTAAAAAAAAACAAAAAAAGTAAAATCAAATGTAGGTAGGTAGAATCTTTTGAGTTTTGCTCTACAACTTAGCATGCTCCGTGATCCTTGTTTATCTACAGTGTAGAAATTCTAGGAGTGAAATGAAATAAAATATTTAGCACATAGACACGTGTAAGAAATTTAAAGGAGAGCTCTGGACTCGACAGAATCCTCGAATTCCGAATTTAGAATTCGAACCATGAAACCATGAATGTAATGCATGACGTGACCATTACACTGAACACTCACGATTTCTACAACTAGACCGGAGTTTACAACACTATATACCACTCATACACTTTGGTCATTCAAAAACATGTCCACACTATTACAGCGGAGACTGGACTTTTACCATGGCATTATTGTGTGTGACCAATGGTCATCCAGACGGTCTCTCTCCAGCCATACTCATCGTCATCCAAATAATAAAAATGGATCATTCCTTTTCAAGTTTCTATAGGCATTTGCATACATCTATAGACAAACACCCTCAAACCTACTTATGACTCTCTCTTTCAAGTTTTCAAGAGCTAGAAACGGACGTCCTTGACGACTCCAAAGAGGGCTTACTGCATATTCTAGGTATTTACATCTTTTGTCCAGAAAGTGCTGGGTGACCACTCTTATTTCATGACAAGTGTCGGCATTTCGGCATGTTTTTGTTGAAATTTGAGCATGACGCTAAAACTTAAGAAAACTTGGGACGATCACATATTTTTATAAGGAAAATGTTTTTATAGGGATTCGTGAAGGGAGATTGCATTTGGTGCGACCACCACCCACCCGGAAACTGCCACTATGTAATAATGTTATACTGACTTTATCTCTTTTACGCCCACTAACACAATCTCCTCTAATAAAATAAAAGTCTCTAAGGAAAAACTGTATTCCTGAAGGCTGATTTGTATCCTACAATTTTTCAAGTTTGTATGAAATTTCTGAAATTGTAAATTCTTGTTTGAGTGGAAGACGTTGTAAATATTTAGTCTCACTAACTCACTAATGTCTCGACAAATAAAGTTTAAAATTTGAATTGCCGTTTGTGCACACACTTGGACATTTAATCTACAAGCTCATCCAAGGATTATCAATCGATACCAATAATGGATACTATTCCTCGGTATCTCAGAGCCTACTTAAGTACCGACCTGACAACACACAAAGCCATTAAGCCTTTGAGCACACAACTTTTCTGTTGAGAACATAGCACATAATAGAGTCAAAATTATTAAACAAACCCTCACTGCACATACTTCTTAACCCATAAAGTTTTCGTTTGCATTTTCATTTTCTGAAAATTACAGAAATTACATATAGAAATCAATATCATTTGAAATTGCATAAGACCTTTTGCTGCACCTTTTAAATAGCACACAAAAAATGCTCACGAAAAAGTACGGACAGGGCTTTCTCATTTCTTTAAAGAAAGGAGCAATGGTATTTGTGAATGAACTGCAAATGAATTCTGAAATATGTACTTCTGAGAAAGCACGGGCTTGTACCTACATACATAACATAGACCTCAGTTTTTTAAAGTCCAAAATCCAAAAGCTGCTTGGTCCATATTGCAGTTTTCTCAGGGCGTAGAGCGTCTAGACAGCTTCAATTTTTAAGGTACTATCTTCATCTACATCCTGCAGCAGGCTGCAAAAGTATCAAACGTGAAAAAAAACTCAGCATCGAACCAAGTCATCGCCATCCTTCCGTTCTCCTTTCGCCTTCGTCCCTTTTACTTTTCTCTTCTTTTTTTTTCTTTACGTCTGCATTTTGTTTTCAAACATCACATTTGATTCAAAAGACGTCTTCCACAAAAGAGAAAAGTTTTTTTTTCTATATTTTGTATATTTTTCTTCACTGACCAAAACCAAAACCAATCCCACTACCACTGGCAATAAAGCTAGACTTCTATCGCATCCCATCCCATGTCATGTCATGCAATTCCACTGAACTGACGTTTGGATGATTCAATGTTGTATGTACTCCTTTCCCTTTCCCTTTCCTTTCCTTGGGTTCTTTGGTTTTCCTGCTCATGCAATTCAATTCGACCCCATTCAATACAAAATAAAAAACTGCGGAATAAAAAGATAGAATTATAGAAAAGAGAAACACAAAGTCTTGAGAGCCAGGCTAATGTCCAATACCCGCGATGTCATCACCAAAGCTAACACCAAAGCTAAAGCCAACCTAATAATTTAGTCTGACCTCAATTCAATAGAGCTGGAAGAACGAGCCGGAGCTAGCAGTCCGACTAAGGACGACACGAGTGAAAGGGAAAGTAAACTTTTTACCTAAAACGGATATGCTTCTGTAGAGTGAGTGTAGAGAGATTATTGACTACCTATACAGTCAAGTGCTGGATACACAAAAATAAAAATATCCAGTAGAATCATAAACCCGCATCATCAACCCTACAATTTCCTCCCAAACTCTCAGGCGCCCTCAATTTCAATCTCCAAATATACCAAAGAGTACTACTACTCCTGGGTGGGGGTCATTCATATATTACACCTACAATTTCCAGACACTGATAATCAACAGCTAGTTTGCTTCTTATCGAGAAAAGAAGATAAATAGAGGAAACAATCTTTAGAACATAGCTTCTTCTAAAAATAACTTTTATTCAAGTTACAATTTTTGCTACGAATCAGTTGTGGCATACAAAGTTATTTAAAAAAGCAAAAAATTTGAAAATTATTTTTAAAATAAGTACTATCGTAGAAACAAATAACATGTTAAAAATGCTTTCTTTTCTAAAAATGGGTGTTTCAAAACATTTTATATAAAGCCTAGGTACTTTTAAGACACTACTTGAAAAGGAATGAACAACTTTTGGAAACGTTTGTGGGCAAGCAGAAAGACAGTGTATAGGCGCACTAAGGATTCCTGAGTCACGATTTTACGGTTCGAGGAAGAAGTGATGGGAAACAGTTTGAGAAACCTGGACGCGTACGCAATACATGAACGATCCCTAAGACCGGTGCAGGTACTATAGTACCGGAGTTGGAAAGAAAGTGTTGGATAAGAAAAGCAAAGAAAAATAATATTTATAAAAAACGTTTCCTGTTACTCCTCTTTCTCTAACAAATTATACTCAGAGCCCATAAAAACATGACACAAACACAAACAAACACTACTCTGCTGTTCTGCACTTTTTAAACGATCACTTTTTTTTTTTTGCTTTCCCTTTGCCTTTTAGCCTTTCAGGTTTTGGCCGCTGTTCCCGTTTCTGCTTTCTCACACTCTCTCTCTCTCCTGTTGATGGCGACGGCAGAATGTTTGTACCTACATTATGTCGGGAGGATGACTCGATATTTCATTTTCGCTGTCGTTGGCGTCGTTAAAGGTGCAAGGAGGGAAGGCTGACTGAGCCGACCGTATCTGTAGGCATTTCCCTTTCGTAATTCGTACTTTGCGAGAGCGTCTACATTTCTACATAAATTCCAATGGCCGTATCGTTACACGCAAAACACCAACACCACACGTCCACGTCCGAGTGCCATTTGCATCTTAAAAAATACATGTTTTGCACTTTCAAATAATGGAGATGGAGATGGTAGATTTTATTGTACATTGACTATATATGTTTGTGAGAGAATAGATATGTAGACAACATCCCTTACTTCGTTATACGTTCAATCGCCCCCGATTTGTCGATGTTTCCTCAAAAACTCTCCAAGACGAAAACCCAACAAAGGTTAGGTGAGTACAGAGAGTATATTCATTAGATAAGAGTAGTTCTACATAGGCACTAGTACAACTACACAACACACCACCACACATAAGTACGTAGGTTGGTCCCTACTTTCTCTTTCTTTGCTTAGCCAGCAATCTGAGGATCAGGGAACGAATGGAGCGATGTTCCAGTATTTTTCAGACTTGTTCAAGATGTTCATCCAGAGATTTGAGTTTAGTTGGAGTGCTTCTTAGGAAATCCCTTGGCTGAGACATCTGCTCCAAGTATAATCATACATTCATACGTCCAGGTCCAGATAATGGAGAGTACACTTTACGTACGTATATGTACCTCCGTATGTACAGTTTTTGCAATATAATGTACAGATAGTCAGTCAGTCAATGTGAGGACTGAGTTGTAGGCTATGCTTCTTTATATCTATATTTCGTAAAGAAAAGTTTGCATGACATGGTTTGGCAAGGCCTTAGAAATGTACATACATTGCTCAGGGATGAAAAAAGTGAAATAGAAGTAGGAATTGGACAAGCAGGACCTAATCGTAAGTCTTCAGTCTCCCATGTACTATACACACAGACTGGCTCTGTATTGCATTACTTTAGCACAACTAGTACACATACTTTCGGCCGATATTGGATGTTCCAGCTTCACCAGCTCACAATCAGCAGCGTTTCCAACCACAAGTCACGTACACACCGGAGCATACAAAACAAATTTAAGAATTCACTTTTTGTGTCAAACATGCAACTCTGCCAAAGGAGCCTATGTGAAACCCATTCCGTCAATAATTGAAGACGTTGTAATGCATTATGTTTATGCCTTAGGATGCATCATAACAATTAACAATAATTGTAAACAGCCGTCCTAATGCATTTTTCTTTATTTGCAAATGGAACGCAAATCACGATACGTTTTTGGAAATGGCTTCACTTATTTGTATTGCCATTATGTTACGAGTTTCAAATGATTTTTGGTAGAGTGTCATTTTCAAAATCGAGGAATTCTTTTAAAAAAAGTAACGTTTTTAAACGCTTACTATCAAAATTGACGAAATCTTTGCATGTATAGTGTTCCGATTCAAGATGACACACTTCATACTAAAATGACTTCAGAATCGCTGAAATTTCTGAAAGTATATGGGTGGGAGCATATTTTAGGAAAACTTGGAAATATACGCCGACCAATAAGCCTGCCTAGAGACGCCACCGCTCCAGCTCTATGTACAATACAGCCTTTCAGTTGCTCCCGACTTCACGAGTATGTTTTCCTTTTCGGTCTTCCGTCCGTTTCATGTTCATGTTTCCCAAGAGCTAAAGCCAAGTCAAGTCAAACCAGGACTGCCACCGTTATACAGGAATAGCCCACACTTCTCTCACACAACAGAATGAGAACAGATGAAGAACTGGAGAGACAGAGAGAGAGAGAGAAGTAGCCGAAGAGAGCTTGTCTGGTGGCTGGAAGGCTGTGGAGTGTGGAGTGGAGCGGGTCGGTGTTTGGTCTTGGGACCAGCAGATTCGGATTTGGAAGAATCGGTGGAATGGTGAATGGGAAAATGTATGTAAAAGTTGAACAAAGTAGGTAGCCACGCATCCGTAGGTAGTTTTCTACGCAATGTCATCAAAAAGTACGAAGGACGAAGAGAAGAGAAGTTGGAAGGAAGGGCTGACTGGATGAGTCTGAGAAGAGTGCGATGGGATGCGATCGAAGTGAGCCAGAGTTCCTTTGCTTTCTTCAGCTTCCAGCTCTCCAGCTTTCCGGGATCCAAACTCCAGCACTCACTTTCCACCAGTCACACACACAGCCCAATCTACGTTTCCGTACAAGTTCCCTTTTAATTCCTTTCCGTCCCCAGGCAGTCTTTGGTTTTCCAGGTTTCGTTCTCGCAGACAGTAGAAGTAAAAGTACTGATAAAGAAATATCGCTCTTCAAATTGCAACATATGCTAGGCTCTCTCGCTCTCTCTTTCGCTTTATTTTTCTCTCTATACAGTATGACTCCAATTTTGTCCGCAAAAATGCGATAATCTGCAATGATGAAAGTATATATAAAGCCCACATACGTACACCTAGTAAAGCTTACATGCTGCTGCGAAAACGCAAAAGCTGTCCATAATTTCCATAACTGCATGTACATGGATATGTACGTACCTAGGTATTTACGAGTATATGCAAACTACGGTATATAGTATATACTATATACGTATACGGCACTGAAAACTTTTAAATTGGGTGTAGTTCAATGGTTATGGTTTTGGACATACCCATACACTACGTTTTGGGAAAGTGTTAGGTGTAAAGCATGGCGCTTTACTTTATTTTTAAAACATAACAGGATTACCGTAGGTATTAATACAATTATAGGATATTTTGCACCATCAGCAGAGATAGTCAATATTATTATGCATTTCTATTACTAGTACATGTATACGAGAAGGTACGGCTTTTGGATTAGAAATACGGTGAAAGCGTTACATGCTAAATATCTACCAGAGTAATAGGAGTGTAGTGGTAATAAAAGGCACTGCTACAGCTAATGCTGACTGCCATGCTGCTTCAACTTCAACTCTTTTAGTCTTTTGGCTTGAATCGTCTGGATTTTGAAATTCGGTCCGTTTCGTTCGTCTTCTTTCCTTCCCTTCCTTTTCCCCCGAAACTACATATTTCAATTCAGTTTCCAGTCCGTACTTTGACGTCGTCTCGCAGTTTCCACTTTTCCTTTTAGACTTGCAGAGTTCCCAGTCCCTGCAGCCCGACTCACTACTACTCGACTTGCTATCCTCCTCTCCAGTCTATTCAGCTCAGTTCTCTGGAGAACGTAAGACTAGCAACATCACAGACACACACACACACGTAGGTAGTGGCAGTGGCATACTGGAGTTTTTTTTAAAGCTGAGAGAGTCGCAGCACAGATATTCTACTATCTGTATTTTTACCTTGTACCCTTAAAACCGTAATTCAGTATTTAATTTCTTACATCCTGTCTTCTGTCTTGACTTTAGCTTGCTGCCTCGATTTATGTCTTGAGTACGTAGTAAAGGCTGCAAGCTGCCCTGATGGACTTGAGAAACTTTTAGCTCTTTGTCCGCACAAGTTTGGCTTGGTTAAGACGAGACCAAGCCATCGGGACTGAAAATTGTATTTAATACAACTTGGGCGTATTTTTATTTCTACTCGATATTTCTCCCTTTCTACTTTCTATTTAACACATTTTTACTTTTTTGAATTCTGGAAGTGAAACCTTGCCGGAGGATTCGGTCTTGGGAATATCTGTAGTAGAGACCATTGGGATACATATATCTGTAGCGTCAAACTTTGTGTTTTTTCTCTCTTGTCTTTACATAACTTCAACTTTCTTCCACCAACTCTTAAACTCATCCATCCTCGTTTTCTTCTTCTTCAATCACCTTTGACCCTTTTAAACTATTTCTCGGTCTCGTTTCCATTCACATCCCATTACGATTCCACGGTAGGCTGGACTGCCTGGCCCTGCTAGGGTTCAATGTGCAATATAGTGGTAGCGGACTGTGCTGGAGTCTTTTTTTTTAAAGAGTTTCGAGCAGGCCAGATCAGACACTGCACATACCCAATCATTTCTAAAATCTTTCCCAACAAAGTTTTCTCCCAATTCGCGAACATAGAATAAAGCCGTTAACCGTCCGTGTAACTTTGCTCCCTGCATAGTCTATAATATGAAATAAATGACAAAACTTTTGATTTGCTCTTTGAGTCTCTGGTGGTGAAATAGCAGTGGAAAGTGCAACTGGTTCCATTTCTATTTCTATTCCGATCGGATTCTAGATCTTTTGATTGTTCTGCTCCTAGTTATAATTAATAGAATTGACCACTGAAGCAATCCCTCAAGAATCAAAGTCTATCTACTTATCACGTCTACAGTACTTAAGCCAGTCTTTCCTATACATAGATCTGTATACATACCTACTTGCATAGATCGACTGGCTGTAATGCCGTAGATGGTGAGCGGTAAATATCTGACAAGAGATATATTGGCCCGAGGCTTAGACTATGACATAGAGGCATACATTCTGTTATCATTTGGCAATCAATCTCAATTAATTAATCCTCTAGGACTTTTCTATTTTATGGGTGTAATTACCGGAAGAGATTCACGATTATAAGTAAGTCCAAATAAAACCTATCTTATCACGGGTGATCCTCATTTTCGTCTACATTATAATTCATTCTGAACGTCTAACTACCGACTGTTGACCTCCTGAACCTAGTTATCTGTCCTTTTACTTTTTGATCCTTAAATTACATAATACAAATACCTAACTACCTAGGTACCTATCTTCCTAGACCTACAAAAAAAAACGCGCTGCCACTGCTACTGCCTTCGTTGTGTAAGGATTTAGCTAATTAAATTTATTTATCATCATACAGGAAATATTGCGTCCATTTCAATTTCCACCGTCAACATTTCAAAATAAAATTAAAACCAAAATTCTTAATAATATTACCTACCTAATCTTTTGTATGCTTCCTACAAAAATTTAAAAACAAAACCTTCTTCTTACAAATTAAATACAAGTCAACAACAGCCAAACCAAAAGAGATTTCTCGCTTAAAGAGTAGGTACTTATCGAACATTAAAAAAATTTTAAAGTAAAAGCCAGGTAAATATTTATTGTAAGTGGGAATTTCCTGGAAAAAGTAAAATACAACAATCGATTGTCAATGGACATTTCTTGAAGACTTGACATGTGTGGCACTGACAGGACCCTGACATTACGACTACGACGACCAAAACAAACTTAAAAGGCATCTACTGCTCTGACCCATAAAAAAGAACGTTGGCTGAACTTGTTGTATTTCCGGCGGTGCCTTCTGCACCTGTGCTTGCCACCCTGTCTGTCTGTGTTGCTGTCAACGAGTGGAGTTTGAATTTCGATTTACTCGTCACGCGACTCAGTTCTGCGAGGGATGCTTAATTTCCATCCTCACGTACACCCAACAACTTCCTAAAACTTCTCCAAGTCAACTTTGGAGTTGGAAATTAAAATTATTCCCATCTTCTAGAACTATCTCCAAGTCATTAAAGTCACAATTGCCAGTGATCAACTCTTGAAGAATGTATTTGTAAACGGACAAACTTATTTTTGGGTGCTACGTTGTTGTAACGTAATTGTTTCGAGAAATGTTAAATTGACAATTGATAGTGTATTTTGGAATTCGCCAGTATCGTTGATCGTTGAGTTGATCGTCAAAGCATCTTTATCACAACTGTATAGACTGTTGACTGTAGTTTTTCTTAAAGTTGATCATACATAGTTATAACGGAAAGGAAATGCAAAGTGTTAGTTTGATTTCATCATGCAATCTGACTAATTAATAAAGCTACAAACTCAAGAAAAGATTCTTCGGTTTTTGTTGTTGTTGTTGTTGGTGGCTGTTGTCAACTTGTTTCTAGTAACAGTTGCAAGTAACTGTTGACTGTGTTGACGTTCGTTCTGGGCTGTGAACTGTCAGCTGTTGGCTACAGCTAAAAAAGTTTTTAAAAGTAAGAAATTCTTTTAAAATATTATTGTCAGTAATATTATTTTTGTTGTTTGTTAAACGTCTTACATGTTTCTACCAAATTATTATGTCATGTCGTATGTCACTTGTGTCCTACGTACAAGCACATGTACCTTCCTTTTCTATTTCTTTTGGGTATATTACATATTATAATGATTAATATTAAATTGTACCTATCCTTTTTTGTTATTATTCTTGCACTTGTTTGCTCATTGGAGAGTTGAATTGTTAATTCTCTTGAATGCATGGATTCGATTTTATGTTTTTACAAAATTATGATAATGACTGAAATCTCAGTGTGCTTAACTTGTGCGATTTCTATTTAAATGCAATGTTAAATATTTATTGAATTTGTATTTTGGTTTGTGTAGGAATTCCGGAAATTTGAAAGCCGATTAAAAAGAGGCAGAGTGTTCAGCGGTACCCCTTTACGTCATTTGAAAATATATTTGTTTACCTGTCGAAAAGCTTTGAAGAACGTGCTAGGCATATGAACAAGTCACACAAGTATTTTTAATAACTTATGCGTGGCACGAGCTGAATGATTGCAATTCCCTTATTATTCTTGAACGTTGAAATTACGGAATGAGAAGGACATAAGATACAAGAAGGAGTTGGAAGTTTGAAGTTATCAAAGAATTTGGGTGACAACAAACAACACAGTGACATTCTATTAGTATTATTATTCTACTGCAAAAAGGAAACGTTACTTTTCATTTGATTTCCTACAACTAATGATATGAAAATTATTCAGAGAGCTACTTCGCAAGGTAGTTACAGTGTAAATTTCAATTCACGTTTTGTACATTGGGCCACTTCGGCAGCTCAGCAGCTTCTACTTTCCTCGAGAGGTCGTCGGGGGAAGACGTCACCCATAATCGTTGGAGCACGAGCCAGACTTAATGGTTTCCCTGTAGAAAACGCATTTTTAACAACCACGGTTGAGAACGTTAACGGACACGTAAACGTTGCGTCTGTTGAAATTGTGTCAAATAGAACTTACGCCAGTACATCATCCGCCAATTCCACTATAATGAGTAATACACCTGTCGGCTCCGATGAGGCTCTTCTCACGAGTGCTCGTGCTTTCATTCCCTCCTTGAGTAATGCCATGCACAAAGGTCAAGCGGGTCGAATTGGGGTTATCGGCGGAAGTGAGGAGTACACTGGGGCTCCTTACTTTGCAGCCATTGCCGCACTTAAAGTGGGTGCAGATCTAGCTCATGTCTTTTGTGCAGCCTCCGCATCCACTGTCATCAAGACCTACAGCCCAGAATTAATTGTGCATCCTCTGTTAGATCGGGATAATGCCGTGGAAGCTATAATGGAATGGGTTCCGAGAATGCATTCGATTGTCATTGGACCAGGACTGGGACGTGATCCCAAGATATTGGAAACGGTAGCTACGCTCATTGAGAAGCTGAAAGATTTAGAGAAACCCATGATCATTGATGCGGATGGCCTATTCCTCATTACAGAGAAACCTGAACTGATTCGAAATTACTCCAAAGTTATTCTTACGCCCAACTCAGTGGAATTCTCTCGTCTATGTACAGCCGTCCTGGGTGGAGAAGTTAAACCTGCTCCGAGTGCATCCGCTGAAAAAGTTCGTGAACTCTCCACGGCCATGGGCTTCGTCACCATTCTTCATAAGGGTGCTACGGACGTGGCGTCCAATGGTCGACTCACCGTCTGCTGTGCGGGTGGAGGTTCCAATCGAAGATGCGGTGGTCAAGGTGATTTATTAGCCGGCTCTCTCGCCGTTCTGTTTCAGTGGGCACTCAATTATGGGGACCGAGGTGGAGCTCCGGCCCCACCAGAACTTTTAGCTGCTTACGGAGCTTGTAGATTAACTCGGGAGTGTGCCCGACTCGCTTTCTCACAGAATGGAAGGTCAACTACTACGACAGATTTAGTTCGCCTTATTCATCAAGCCTTCTCCTTCCTCTTTGGTCCATGACCTCTATATCCATCCCGTCAAGCTAATATGAGTCTCAAGTGATGATCCCTGTTTCCAGGAATTCAACATCTGTCTCAAATTCGTAAGTTTCCCTTTCACCAAAAATTTTCATACTCCCTTTGTAATTAATTAATAATTGAATTTCCAACTTCCCTCCTCATATGTTATCTGTAGAGTTGTAGAGTTGGAATCGATGAGAACTTCGTAGCACGTCACGCAGCTGCCTATAACTATTTTATAGAGCATGTACTACTAGAAAAATAGGATATCCAAAATAAACAGGAAACTTTGTTAATTTTCAATTTAAATTTTTTTTATGTAGTGTCTCACTAGTCAGAGTAGGCGGAAGGACGTAATTGAATATTTTGTAAGAGCGGATATTTCGTTTCATAAAATTATTTTCTCGAAATATAGCAAACTCATGTTGCAGTTCCACGGCTTAATTCTTACCATACCATCGTCATACTGATATGAATTGTTGAAAAACTTTCTGAAGACAGTTTACCCTGACTTCAGCTATTGCATATTTTCAAATAGAATGCGCATCTTTGAATTTGTGTGGTAGATGCCTATGTTATTAAAGAAGATCGAGAGGATTGTGTTATAACTTAATAAGGCAAAATCACAGTTGGCTCATAAATATTGCGCCCGCTTCGTGCAAAGCGCTATCTAGGAAAACTAAAGTATGCCGTATATAGTGTTTTGTGGAGCTAGTGCGACGTTAAGTATGCAATAATAAATTATTAGTTAAAATTCTAACTTTAATGTATCCTTAATTTAAATTTGAGTAGATTCTGAAACTTCTAGTATTTAGGAATATTAGGTTTTCAATTAAATTAAATAGTAATTATGAGTGGGCGGACTGCCTTCAGCTTCGCAGCGCAAAATTGACTGCAACATTTCGATGCTGCATGATTTGGGATGACTTTTGTATCATTGACAATAATAGTGTCTTTAATTTCGATTTAAGGTACTCCGAATATATAAATTGAAACATTGAAAGCCAAATCCCAATGCCAAGATTAAAATCGATGCCCTTACCATCATCATCATTATCATTAACTTCTAAATGAATCATCACGCTGATTCTTTGGGGATCATTGACTGGTTCGTCTCTGTCTCGAGCAGTCGTTTAATGGTCTCGGACACCTTCAGTCTGATAAAAAAAGTGTCTCTGACATTGCACAGCCGGAGGCAAGACGTCAACATACAATTTCATTCCGATCCGTACCGTAAATGACATTTTTATCTTCTTTCCAAGCTGTAGTGTACTAGTAATATAAATACAAAAAATATAACTAGGTATCCTGGTACTGATATTCTATAGGTAAATTTTACCAACGCAACGTAGTTGGCCATAAAAGTTATCTATATACATACATTCTCGTATGTATTAACATCTCACACAAATCTTATAACTGTAATTCCACAGGAATATTAGTTTTCTTTAATTTTAATGCAGTTGATTCTAAATGAACTCGGTACTGCAGCTTCATTTCGTTTAATTCAATCAGTGAATTCATAAAATCAAAATTAATTTGTAACTGTAGTTCTGTAATAATATTATTGTAAAAAATTGTTGAATGTAATGTTGTTGCAGTGCAAGGAGTAGCATTGATTAAAATTAGTTGTATTAATACCTACCTATTATTGTTGTGGATCTCGTCCTTGTGTACATGACTGGTACACATGGGACATGTATTTTAACTTTAACGAATCTAAAATACTATGAAAAGTTAAAATTAATTCTATAAAACAATTATTGTTACTGCTCTCTACATATACTCGATTAGCAAATATACATAGCCATAGCCAAAAGAATAGGTAAACCATGCCAAAGGAAAAATCAACAATGTGTGATTTCCTTCCAATTTTCGAGTTCACAAATCACTACTTTTGTGACCAACTATGACTTCAAATGATAAAGTGTAAACCAGTGTGTGAAAATATACTCAATTCTCTGAACTCCAACATTAAATCAAATTCAAAGCCCAAAATCTAAATTGTGTGATGATTTACAAGTGTCCAATAAAAACTGAACTTACCTACTTGAATAAAAATTAAAATTGGGAGACACCTCTCTACAGCATAATATGCTCTTATGCGTATTTATCGAAATATACCTAATTGAATAACAGTATTTACCGTATACAATGTTATACAATGTTGGAAATGGGAAGAGTATAATAGTTAATTCTTACTAAATATTTACCGTATAGATGTTTGCTACAACTAATTAAATGCATAACTGATTATGTATAGTTGTTATATGTAATGTACTGTACACCGAGATATACAATACCATATATATATATAAAATAAATATACATATAATTAATATTTATTAGCTGTTTATTTGAATTCCGGAAAAGCAAAGGTACACTGTGATGTCGGTACTTACATGCATGTATATTATGGTCATGTTCATTGTTCATAGTATGCATGTCAATTGTATAATGTAAATCTTGATATAGTATGATTTGGTATGATTATATACTTAATTATGTATATGCCGCAAAAGAGTAACAGCACGCTTTTAAATATTTAAAACATATATCTAAACATAGTTAATTATATAAAAGTGTTACATATAAAAAATATATACAAACTACATCATAGACTGTAGAGCGTGGGTGTATAATTTGCAGCTAGTCTGTTGTGTAATTTGTTATCTGATGTATAATGAACTGGATCGAAGTCGACGACAAACGGACAAGCATTTTGAAATCGAAAATCCCAGAGTTAACGTTATCGTGTAGTGTTTTGTCAGTGTCAGTAGTCAGTGCATATATATCAGTATACAATAGTCATGTTTGTAGAACAAAAGTACCTACCTACTCTATATACTAGTTATTTATGTATAAGCGTACATATTTATCATATATATGCATATAATTATATGCGCATTCGTAATAAACTTGTCAATTCATATTTTCTACATATGACTGTAATTTATTATTCAAGTTGCAGATATTTTATCATTTCATTTTCATTACATCCGAGACTATGAGAGGCTCTTTTCTGGATTTGAATGAAATCATCTTCACATGACATGACATGACGGGCAGTGACGTGATGTTCTGTAGTTACGCCGTTACGGTTGCTTGCAGTTTTATACAATCCTCTGTAGTCTATGAGTAGCCCCAAGCAGTGGCGTATCCAGCCCCGTGCAAATTAGGCAATGGTCTCCACCAGAAATTCCCTTATTTGAAGCACAAGATTCTTTTCCACTCAATAAATTTTCAAAACGCACCACAAAACTCGCATACTTTAATGAAAGTAGTTTTTAGCTGGGCGATTTTTTTCGAAATTAGGTATTAGAATTTTTCTTTGAAAACATACTTTTTAAATTGACAAATCTGTAATGTATTTTTAAAAATTGGTTTTTTAAGTAGTTTTGAAGCGACAATTTTGTTATATGAAACATTAATCTTGAAATTGTATCTCCCACCCAACATGTAAGGCGTTTCTAGATACGATCTTGCCTCAGAGTTTGCGGTAGCTCGTACCTACTATGTTCTGGTTCCCTGTTCTTTTATCGTTAAACTTAACGGCAGAGCGAGTAGTTCTGGAGTGAGTGAACTGGAATCGGAATTGGAGCAGTCGGAGCCGGAGAGGAAAGAGGAAAAGGAAAACAAATTATATTCGGCTGCTATTTTATTGGATTGGAATTGGAACTTGTACCGGTACCGGACGCAATCCATGTTCACATGACATTTTTCACATTCACATTGTTTATTCATATGTCACATTTTGTCCGTCGTTCATCGTTTTGTTTTTCGGCAGCAATTCTTATTTTTAGTTTGTAGGGAGATACCTACATATGTATCTACATGCAGCGCCTACCAACACAATGGAGGGTTATTCTGTGCTTGTTAAAGGCTTTGTAATAATTCACCTACAACAGCATAGCAGTCAAAAACTGTAGTTTTTGACTTGTACACTTGTGTAGACACAAGACAAAACCTACTATCTACCGCAATATTCTGTCCTGTGTAGCTTTTAAAAAATGTAGTTCTTTTTTAGCCTGATGTCAATGTTTTAGATAAGCTTTAAAATTAAAATATCGATGCGTTTGAACGACCATTGTAATTTTTTGACTATTTGAAACGCACAATATATTTCTGGTATATTTTGGATCGTTTAAAAAACATACTACAAAGACTTTTTGCAGTTGTGCACAACGATGCAGGATTTCTCACGGTTTTCAAGCTGTTTTGAAAACATGTTGTTAAGGGGTGTAGAAGCAGCTGTGCACATATTTTGTACTTTCTGAAAACACATTACTGATATTTGTAGTTGAATTTTTGCACTTTTTTAGAAAAATTAAAGTAGCCTGTGTTTTGCCTCTCGCCTCACGAAGGATGTTAACAGTGTAAGTGCCTATATGGAATTAATTATATCCAGTCCACTAAATTTGAATGGGTTTTATTGTTAGTGGTTGTGTAGTGAAAAGTTCAATATCCTCATATCAGCAGTTCCAGCCCAGCAGCAGACAGCGAGTACCAGTCAGTCATCAAGAAGGCGGCTTGTGTGTTCTGTATCATAAACCTACCTTCCTACTTATACTTACTATACTGTCTGTAGCGTACATTACCAAGGTATGTCGCAACTTTGTTTTGGCTCGACAAAAATTCCTAATTATGTACCTTTATTTATGTATGCTCTAACCTAAATTTTTTTTCTCCCTCCGTATTATTAATGGCATCTTGGTTCCTTATTATGATTATGATTCATAGTTGCCATTGTCGTCTGGAATCTCTGGAAGCGACAACAAGGACGAAGATGACGTATTATGTGATGACTTGATGTAAGGACCTATACTGATGCTTACGACAAAAACTTTTCCTACCTTTATTCGACTTCCCATTTAATATTACAGGATTCACTTTAGTAATTAATAATCTGTAGTCTACACAATGCATGTAGGCATACTAGATTCGGCTCACCTCATGATTAATGCGTCTTATAGTTAGTCTCCCAGTGGTTATCGTTTTCCTATGGATCATCCTTCTCCGTAATTTCGTCTATCACATATGCTTTGTGCATTCTCTTTGTCGGATACGGATTACCTTACCAGTCTATGGACTTGGCACCCTACCTTCCTCGTCATGAATCATGAGAACTTCCTGTCACAATGACTGCTCAGTTGTTTTTGGGAGGTTGGTGCTGGTACTGGCACTAACCTTGCTTAATGACATACTCTAGAGGTTATGTCAATTCAATGGCGATCATATTGAAGAAATAAGAAGAGGGAGAAAATAATTACCATATTATTATTGATTTATGTATTCTGATAATGTGAGTTCCATGGAATGTTTTGGACAATGGACTGGTTTTGATTTTGGGCTTCCGCTGGGTTCCGAAAAGTGTGAGTTTTCATATGTACATATAAAAATTAATCTAGTACTAATTTAATTGCTTTGTAGTTTTTATGTGTTAGTATGTAGGAAGGAAAGCGTAACAAGCAAAATGAGAATAAATTATTCATTAAAATAATAAAAATAGTTGACAAAGGGTGTTATGAGTCCAAATAAATAATACTTGCGAATTCCTTGAACATTATCTTGTATTGATAGGAATGTAAATATAGTAGATACTGTAGCTGCACTGTTTATTTATATGCGTCAACAATAGTCTAGGAAGCTTGAATTGGTTTACTTAATTTAGCGTGTAGGTAAATAAGCGTTTATTTCTTCATTAATGGAACTAGTGACCGATAAAAAAAATAAACATATGTACATATCTAAAAAGGTATGAACTAACTACATAGGTAACTTACTAATTTCACTTTAGTCCTATTCAAAATGAGGGGAAAAAAGTAGGTGCCAAAAAAAGTTAGTAATTCTAAAAATGTTTATGTAATTTTAATCACACTTTTGCTCTCACAGTAATGCAGTGTTAGTATAACTAGTAAGTAACTAACTAATCGTACATCACTTTAATACTGTATAGTATCCTTCCTGAATTTCGAAAAGTTGGAACTGAGTGAGAACCAGGTTAAATTAAATTGTGTCTAGGTAATTTCTTTTCTTCAAAATTCCTATATTAAATTATTAAATTTTCCGGTATACAATAATTACACATAGGTACCTACATACATAAGGAGAAAGTTCTATATTGAAAGAACTTGTATGGGTGTTAGGGCTTTGCACTCACGGCATATAAATTTTAATAGAATCGTGATGCCAGGTCACATTATTTTGATTCTAGTTAATCAATAATTTAAGGTTGCCCCTAGCTCTTGGGCCTGATGAATAAATTATCAGCTTTAACATTCACGTGTATGATACGCTCTGATTTTGAAGCAAAACCCAGAACCACGATATCCAATTTTCTGAATCACATTTTTCACCTAGGAAGTAGAATAGTAAACGGGCGACAGACGAGTTACCTACTTTAACCGTAGACAATAGATAGGCATTCCTATTTACATTAGAAGCTGCATTAATGATTTCAACATGACCTCATTTCCCATATTCGTTTAATTCGTTACGTTGATTCATTCATTTGATCATACATACAGAGCCAATGATGTGTACCCCGTATTTAATTCTTTCGTATTTTCCACAAAATATCCCCCTTTTAACATGTACCTAGCCGTTATTATGAATTAGAATTAGGAATACATAAAGGAAATGATTGACAGCCAAAGTCATAGCTAGCTAGTTAAAATACAGATTATTTCTCGCACATTTTAATTTTTGAGGAATTTTACACACATTGAGAGACCCCACCGACTGTTTAATTATGTTCTCAAGGTTTTGTACGGCAAGCAGACAGACGGACGAAGTACATTTGATTGGATGTTAGTGCTTCTTTTCTTAGTGAATCTCAATTATTATTGGAATACATTTCTGGAGCAGAATGTGGCTCTCAAGCACGTTTGACTCACTTTCCAATCTTTTTTGCTACACTACTGATATCCTAACATTATTCCACGTGTTCCGTCTATGGATCTTATTTCCTTGGAATTTTTCTAAGAATTTGAAAATGATACTGGTGGCATGGAATGGCAGTCGGTTTGCATTACTCTCGAGGAGTAAAATCTTTCATCGTTTCCTGTGCTATTTGGAAAATACTGCCACATAAAATATCTCGTCTTCTATTGTGTGTGCAAAAGTATGTATCTCGGCTGTCCGCCTCTGTGTTCAGGTTCCTTTGGTCTCTCTCCGTCTTTCCTTTGCTGTTCGCTTTCTCGTCTACTGGACCAAAAATTACTTTAGACTGACTTTCTTTGATAAAAATACTCGAGATTCTTCTCATGAACCGAATGACCCTGTTCTGTGGTAGGGTATAGGGCGGTGATGGCATGATATAACTGCCCAACTGACGTAGTTTGAGCTGTGCTCTTTGACTGTGACTTCGAGTCTCATTAAGTCAGTGAGCCTGTCCGATTGGGACTAAAATCAGAAAGCTAGAAGAATGTGAAATATGAATTTATAAAGCTCATGAATTTGCATTCAATCCAAGACTGCCGTCTCCACAGTCTCAAGAGCGCGAGACAAGGCAAGAGTAGAATTATGTAATGCATGCATACCTAAAATAATGATATTCATCCAATGTTTAACTCTAATAATTTCAGACTTGCTTGATACGAAGTGAGCTTTCTTCTGAATTTACCATTTTATCAGTGGCGCTTAGTATGCAGCGTGGAGCTGCCATTGTAAAAAGGCTGCCAGTACAAATGCTATGTAGGTATGTACTTAAAGGTATAGACTACGCAGCTACATAGGTGTTTGCTACTTCAAATTAGGTTGGCTTCTATTCTTAACTTTTATAATTTTCGTCTTGGAAATTATAGCATAGCGAATGATCCTGCGGGCCCCGGCATACCTTTCAGTCCTTTGTTGAACCTAAATTACTAATTTTGTTCCATATTACCAATATGCCATAGAACGAAAAATATAATCCCAATTTTAGCAACTAATTAACTTACAAAAAATACTTTAAGTAGTTGTGTACCCGTACAGCGACATAACGCTAACTTTGTCGTAGGTTTTAATTGGCTTAAAAAATATTGGATACATTCTGATTCTGATGAAAGCACAAAGGAATGGACTGCCTACTGTTCTTGTGGAACCCCATGAAACTTGATTGGAGTTCCAAATCTAATTTCGACTTTATATAGTTCCGCTTGACTTTTGACTTTTGTCATAAAAAGCAATAAATTGTCGAGAGCTGAGTCCGTAAAATAATTCTGTGGGCTTTAAATCTAATAATAGTTTTATTCACAGATGAATAATTGCTCCGTGTGGAACAGTTGAAATTATGATTTATTGATTTAACAATTAAAAATCTCCAGTCATATAAAATCACGTCTAACTTCACGTCGCTAATTTCCATTCCTCGCCATTTCATGCAGTGCTGAATGATAATCAAAACCAAATGTACAAATTAAACTTTTGAACTAACGAGGGTCCTGAACGGCGGGTGTCGAAGTGGTGTGGTGGTATGCACGTAAATACAGAGAGTCAGTGGCATAGCAAAATAGCTTCCAGCTAAAAACTTTTGCTGCTCACTGGTCCAGATCTCAGCTTCTTCCGCTTCCAGTCGTCGCCGAGATTGCCTCCAGGTTTGGATTTTATTCAGTTTTATTAATGCAATCAAATTCTACATCAAATAATAATGTAACAAAATTATTTTTGTCTACTCTTTAATTGTGTAAATAAGTAGCTACTTTAGTATTTTAACTCACAGACCTCAGAATGACACCATCATGTACATTGCATCTGATATACCTACCCTGGTTTCAGCATCAAAAAATCAAAAAGATGCAAAATTGTATCAGAAACTTCTTGACTTTCAAGCTCCTTAAAATACACATCGTGGGTGAAGAAACTTTGTGACCATTTAAAAAATCATTCCAAAAAGGACATTTTGACATGGTAAGTCCCAACAATCAGCTTTTTAGCTGTGTATTAACAAAAGTTTAAACACCGCTGTAACAATTTTTTAAAAACAAAAATGGGTGTAACTGCTATTTAATCATTTCAAAAATAGTAAAACTTCTATTTACACTTTTCTTTACACTATTAATAAATGTCCCTTTGCTTCTTCGGTTACTATTTAATCCTTACATGACATGCAGCCAAAACATTGTGAATGAATGTATATCGGTACTCTACATGCCCACCTAATTATACTCAGCATTTTGGCATTTTCTGAACAAAATAAATCCCAAAATAAGGAAATGTGCGTGATGTAGCATGAATGTATCTGAAGCTGCTTGAAGAAAGCAAATTTTTCATTCCATTTCCACTTTGATTTCATTTTCTAGGAACTGTTTTGTTAATTGACTAAAAATATATTCCTCTCTAAAAGAAAAATATAATCATGCTCTGCTCTGTCCTCGTCAGTCTTGCCTCGTTACGCACGCCGAAATCTTCAAATGGATTCCGAGAGTCAAAGGAAACGTGACCGAGCCGTTTCATTTTATGAGACCCTTTTGCCCTAAAGCCCACCATTAGATTTCATTAAGTGGATTACCTATAAAGTATTCTCTGATCGCCAGCCTCATCCTTCATGGTTCACGGTTCCTCATTCATTTCCTATTTCTCTTCCCGCACAGTCACCTTCAACAAGGCTGTGGCTCCTACAAATCCCGGGAAACATAACTATCAGCTTATACGAAGCTCCAGATCGCCCAAGAGAATCATTAGAATGAGATCACTCCGAGCATCCCGTCAACTCACAGGGAACAAGAGAGAAAATACAGACAACTGCACATCCATTTTATGTCAACACGCCGCAGGCTTCCAGGGCTCCGGCCCTCGCACTGCACTGGTTACGACATCCATTTCAATTTCAGATGATATTTCAAAAATCTACACAACTCTCAACATTCCACTCATTTTACTTACGTTGTAATTGTAAGTGTAGACACAAATTGCATATCGCTGGTTGAGACGCAAAACGAAGCGTTTCTATAAAGTTTCAAAAAGAACACAAAAGTTCCCTATTTTCTTAAACACCTTCATTGAACTACCCACTTTTTAAAAAAACTTTGCAAAACATGATTTACACTTTTTAGAATATTATGTAGAACCTTGAATTAGACTTTTTTGAACATGTAAAACCATGATTTACACGTTTTCTAAACATTCAAAATAATGATTTACAGCTTTTCAAAACATGCAAAACCATGATTTACACCTTTTCAAAACATGCAAAACCATGATTGACACCTTTTCAAAACATGTAAAACCATGATTTACAGTATTTAAAAATACTAAAATACAAAACCTCGATTTCCGCTTTTTCAAAATATATAAAACATGGCAGGAATAGGACTATCTTGGCTGTTTTTTGGATGTTAAGGCTCTGCGTAATTTTGCATTTTAAAACATTTGCCACCGCGTCACTTTACTTTCAGTAATATACAATGGTATGGGATACGCGTCATTTAGCCTCTTAAACGACGATATAGGAATGTTATAATTAATACAAGATATCGATTTGTCGAAGAAGCCCAAAAGCTTATTGCAGGGTGATAACTGCCAACTGCACCGCATCGTCTCTGCTTGAGCATAAATTCGCAGGGAGTCTCTTACCTGCCTGCATTCCGATACATTATTTATTAGTTTAGGAATTGGATACAAAGTTTATGCATTAGCTAATGACCACGACCTCGGTCTCATTCTGGATTCCCATTTTCATTGTCTTTGTATAACCTGGAGCAAATTTCCATTTACATAATCCATCTATGGATTCATCCCCATTTTATCGTTTCGTCTTGTAGTAGAGTATATCCACCATTTTCTGTCGTATAGAAAAACATACCTACCTATAGTAC
>JAQFZC010001945.1:0-25821 GCA_034695205.1 Dicyrtoma fusca | reverse complement strand
CCAAAGGAGATTGGGTTTCAATCAACCATTCAGTGACGTGTACCGTACAACACAGAGCCATACACGATTAGCAGGCAGTGACCGAGGATTGAAGCTTCGGTCTGAGGCTGGAAATTTTCATTCCAGTCTGCAGTCCCAACCGCTCACCCAAGCACGCCTGCTTACACAATCCAACATATACTTATTGTTAGATACAGTAAAGCCAGGTAAAGTCGGTCCGTTGGAGATAACACAAACAAGGTGGCTTTCTTGATGCCTTGCCAACAACGTAAAATGATAGAAAAAATGTTTGGCCCATTCAGGCTGACAAAGCTGTGTTGAGGCTATAAGGCGCCTACTCAAATATTTGAAAAATTAATTTTACAAAAGGGATTTACGACTGCCCTGAAAAAGCAAACTCCCCAAGGCAACGCACCTGAAACCCTCACTTCCAATGGAAAAATACTGAAGGTTTTAAGTCTGTTTACTTTGCTTCTAGTCCTTCACTGAGAGACTGATTCTCACAGTGAATTATAATATTTCTGGTTCACTTGTGGTTTAGCGTTATAAGCAGTTTGTGCTTTAAGGTCTGCTTAGCCAGAAATTTAGAAATGGGCTGAGGAAACACCTTGATTCCAATTCAGACCTGTTTATCATGCAGAATGATACAAGTGTGCAAGCAAGTGCAAGAGAGAGTGAGCTTCTCAAACAATTTGGCGTCGAAAAAGATGTTCGAATCAAACTCTGTAAACTCAAGTTTAATATTTTCAAAAGATTGGAGGGTAACAAATACGGGAACAATCCTACACATTCGAAACCGTTTAAGTGCGAGTCGTGCGAATATTCTACAGGAAATAAAAGAGATTTAGTTAGACACATTAGGATCCATACAGGGGAAAAGCCATTCAAATGTGTTTTTTGCACTCGCAGGGTAGCCACAAAAAGTAATATAAATCAGCATATTCGTACTCACACTGGGGAAAAGTTCTATCAGTGCCAATTTTGCAAAAAACAATTTTCAAAAAATAGTCACAAAAAACGCCCCGAAAATATATGCAAATTTAATCCGAAACAAGCCGACGACAAGTGGGTAGCAAATCAGAAGAAATTTAAATGCAGTAATTGTAGTTATTCTGTCATTTCCAAGTCTGGTCTGCAACGTCATTTAAAAACACACACTGACAAAAAAGATTTTGATTGCAAGCTCTGCAGCTCAAAATTTAAAACAAATGATGCCGTACGCCGACATATTGTGACACACACCGGAGAAAAGCCGTTTCCTTGTCAGTTCTGTAAACGAGCTTTTGCAAAGAAGAGCACCATGAATTATCACGAACAAACTTGCAAATTGAATCCTAAACAAGGTGACAAAAATTATGTTGAACTCTTAAAGAAGTTTAAGTGTCCTAAGTGTTCATACTCGAATAGGACCAAGAAAAGTTTGAAAGTACACCTAAGAATCCACACGGGAGAAAAACTATTTTTATGTACACTTTGCACCATCAAATGTAGAACTAAATATAACATGGATGCTCACATTAGGACACACACTAAAGAAAAGCCATTTAAATGTCCGCATTGCGAGTTTACTTCGGGACAGCAAGGCAATCTCATAAGGCATGTGAACGCTCGCCACTCCGACGGAGTTCGACAGAAGAATTTTTCGTGTGAGATCTGCTCAAGATCTTATTTTGAGAAAAAACATCTGAAACGTCACACTCTAGCGCACACGGGAGAAAACCCTCACGCTTAATACCATTGCATGAAAGGAATTCCACAGAAATACACAGGAAAAAAAAGATTTCAAATTTCAAATTAAAGAAAAAACATTCGTCCGATGTTGGTTAATTACAGTACACCTGGCAATGTTAAATACAAGGTTAACTTTTCAACAAAGCTTTCAGGCTTTGTGAGCGTCGCGGTTTCTGTATATTTTGATTATATAGCTTTATAGGGAAATGATGGATTTTATTACAAAGCACAATCTGAAATTGTATGTTAAAGCTAGTTTTAAACCTAGTCAAACGGAGTTGACTCCAACAAGCTTTTTGGCTTTTCTATGACCCGTTAACAATGTACAAAGATAGAAAAAGGTTGGACCCTTGGGGCTGATAACGACACTTTCAGGTTAAAGGAGCCAACTCAAATATTTCCAAAACTAATTCTACAAGTGAGATTTACGACCGCTCTGAAAAAAGGTAGAATCTCCCAAAAACATTGTACTTGGATAGACCTTGACTTACAAGGTAAGAATACCGGAGGCCTTCAGTCTGTTTTCGTCCTTCCTGGTCCCTATGGTCCTTCACTCTGGGATTGTTTTTCTGTTTCTTTGTTGTTTCACAATCTACACAATAGTTTGTTCTTCAAGCAGTGCTCAGTCAGTAATTTAGAAATTGTATTAAGAAAAACTCTAATTTCTACTTCAATCTGTTCGTCATGCGGCCAAATAAAAGAGTAAGTTCAAGTGCAAGAGAGCGTGAGCTACTCGACAAATTTTGCATCGAAAAAGAAATTCAAATCAAACTCTGTAAACTCAAATTATTCAACTTCAAAGGAGTTGCGGGGAAACAATGTGGGAACGAACACAAAAATCTGAAACCAAATCTGTCAGTAAAACCAAAACCGTTCAAGTGCGCTCTGTGTGGATATTATGCAGGAAAAAATACCGAATTAATTAGGCATTTTAGGACCCACACAGGGGAAAAGCCATTCAAGTGTGTTTTATGCACGCGTAAATTTATCACAAAAAATGAATTAAATGTTCATATTTACAGCCACACGGGGGAAAAGTTCTATCAGTGCCAATTTTGCAAGAAACAGTTTTTAAATAATTGTCACAAAAAGAGACACGAAAACACGTGTAAAATTAATCCGAAGCAAGCCGACGCCAAGTGGGTAGAAAACCTGAAAAAATTTAAATGCACCATGTGTAGCTATTGTGTCATTAACAAATATGAATTGCGAGTTCACTTAAAAAGACATACAGCCGAAAAAGAATTCCAATGCATTCTCTGTAACTCCAAGTTTAAATCACCTAAAAACTTACGCCAACATATTGTGACGCACACTGGAGAAAAGCCGTTTCCTTGTCAGTTCTGTAAACGGGCTTTTGCACTGAAGGGAAACATGTCTTCTCATGAACAAATTTGCAAATTGAATCCTAAAAGAGGTGACAAACATTATGTTGAGCTCCTAAAATCGTATAAGTGCCATATGTTCACACACCTGTAGGACCAGGAGTAAATTAAATAAGCACTTAAGAATCCATACCGGCGAAAAAGGATACGCTTGCACTCTTTGCACCTACAAATCTCGGTGGAAAGGTGACCTTAATAATCACATTATGACACTTACAAAAGAAAAGCCATTTAAATGTCCGCATTGCGAGTTTACTTCGGGAATGCAGCGCAATGTAAAGGAGCATGTGAATGCTCGGCACTACAAAGGAGATCGACGGAAGAATTTTACCGGCTAGATTTGCTTGAGATCATATATTTCACAAGGCAACTTAACCCATCACATGCAGTGGCATACGGAAGAAGGGCCTCACGCTTGTCAATACTGCAAGAAAGTACTTGGTTAATGAATGTGTTTATGTTCCATTAATGCAGGGCGGTCAGTTCCGTTGGATCCAGCAACTGGCCCTGCCCTACTTGTCAGTCGATAATTAAGAATTTTGTAAGTTTCAAAGCATGGAATTAAACAAATCTACTACGATGGGCCAGATTTTAGGAATTCAACATCAAATTTTTAAAGTTTAGTTTACAATATACCTCCTGCAGTGAAGCGACCAACTAACCCTTGCGATTGTAATCACACATCAAGCTTGGCTTGCTTTTACTTTCCGTTTAATGAAAAAATAAATTATCGTTTCAGCTGAAAAACACAATAACAGAAACATTTATTTATTTTATTAATTTTAAGGATCATTTTACTGACTTACGAATAACGTAATTATTGCTTGTCTTTTTAGACTTACCTAATTTTTAATATAAAAATACAGATCCTAGATTTAATATTTACTAATTACTGAAGTTCAAGATATATCAAACGCCAACATTTAGTGGCCCTGCCCACAACGACTCAAATAAATTCAAAAAGGATTCATGTTATACTCGCATCGCAATGATTATGTTCCTTATAGATAGCCTCATTTTAATTTTTTCACCTTGTGTCTCAACTCATGACAAAAGCCCCATTCTCGAATCCATTGCATTGCAATTGCAATGGTTTCTGACTTACTTATATTCTACTGAAACTGATGTGAAATATTGTTAAGTGTAGTACACTTTTTTTCAAATGTACAATGTTGAATGTATATTTCGAAACCTATATTGATGAGTAAATTGACATGAATTAACCATATGTTAGTTTTAGTAAGTAATGCCAATTAATACAAAAAATGCATTGCACTTTAATTTTTGCTCCAATATATAATAATTAATAACACATATGAAAGGATATTAAGTCTACTTCAGTTTATAAAAATCAATCCTAATGAGCTGCTAAATTAAGAAACAAGGTAGTATAAAAATAATAAAAAGCCACTTTGTCTCGAAACGTGGCTAAAATTAAAGCCAAGGTTACGGCTAGAAGTGGCTTAAATAACTAAAACCCCTATCCGTATCCCTTATAGGGCAAGGGCGATTCCGACATCACTGTTACGAATATAATTAATTATAAATGTTCAATTTAAAATACAATTTGTTTTTTGTTTCGAATGTTCCTTCTAATATTTGCTCCGCAGACAAACTTTGGGCTGCTTTTATGGTACCAATAGACTCGCGTCTTATTCAAGGCTGGCCAAAATTTTTGCTAGTCTAGTCTAGTCAAGTCATTTATTTTTTAAGCACTCGCTAGTCCAGTCTAGTCGGGCTGGTATCCCAACCTAACTAGTCTAGTCAAGTTTTGTCAGCACTAAAACCTCTCCTAGTCTAGTCTAGTCCAGTCATACAGTTGCTTATCCCATGACACGGAAAAAGCGTAGCTAGTCTAGTCTATTCATTTAGCTAGAGGGCTCTTGCTAGTCTAGTCTAGTCTATTCAAAACTTTTTCGACCCGTGGTTAGTCTAACCTCGTCTAGTAAGTCAAACCGGCCAAAAAAGCCGAATAGTCTAGTCTAGTCGCCAGCCTTGGTGTTATTTGATCGCAGAATTTATGTATCTACAGTGGCTCGTGGTCGAGCGTGTATCGATTACTTACTCGAACTGTAGCTGAAATTGATAGTTAGACTTGTCAGCTAGCGTCTTACCTAGAGTAAGATGTAAGTAAAATCCATCCTACTTTAGATTGTATTATTTAATAATGTTTCCACCGGTTACAGCATCAACTAACAATAATATATACTATCTACAGTAAATTAGTATGTATAATATTTTGCTACTTATTTTTATTTTTACTACCGTAGACGATAGTACACAAAATATACTAAAACTTGTAGGAAATCTTAATGCCAGCTCAGTAAAGTTCGGTATATGGCAAAGTTTTCGAGTGAAATCAAGGTCTTAAAATATACGTTTGTGCATCACAAAATCGGAGTCTTACAGCATTTCGTGAAAACATAAATGAATTACAGCTTTGTAATGTAAAATATATAACATAAAGGAGCATAAGAATTTGGGGAACAAGCATAATTCAGCATCATTTCATTCAGTACAAAGCATTATTTAAAATGCGCATAATGCATAATTCCGGGAGCCTTACTTCGTTATTTCCACTGTAGCTGGCAGAATACAAATGTTTTGATTGTATGCAACGTTATGGTGATAGTAAATTACCTTTAGTGTGAAATCTCAAAAACTAGAATTAATCATGTTAACATTTTGCAAAACATTTTTACCGTGAAGCAAGTAAATTGTCTCTCCTTTTAATTTTCTAATGTTTTTTATAGCAAGCTGTAAAACAAAACTTTTGAAGTCAATAGAGATTTTGTGGTAAATTTTACTTATTTTGTTGTAGGTTAAAATGCATGATTTTTGATTCACTCCCAAAGCCAGTTTTTGTAAACTGTAAATGTCTAATTGTAGAAAACGATTCTGTTTACAGCTTACTGGCCACCAAAAAATCCGCCGTCGTTTCTAAAATGGATTGACACATTGTCAGGACCATTCCACGGTCTATATAGTAGTAGGAGCCCATTGAAAATTTCAATGGCTGCAAGGCAAGCAGACGCCTTTTGATGTATTTTGTGCCTCGGGATCGTCTCTTCCAGACTGTTAGTAGATTCGAAGAGCATTCAAACGGTTCCCCGAGCAGCGTATAAAAAACGCTCATGAAAAGCGTTTGGGCAACCGCTCCGCTTGCAAATATGATTTGGAGTATCCCACTCCCACGCACTGCTCCGTAGATGCAGTAGGAAGTGATGAAACTAAATATCCACTGATTGGTAGGAAGCAAGACAGGACTGTAAATATACTTGTATCTCTGTTGCAAGAGATGCAATATTTGAAAGTGATTGATTGATGACACCCAAGGTCGCAGAGTTGCTCTTGTTGGACGGATCAAATCCTCATTTTCGCTTGCTTCTTCCCGCCTGCAAATATTTAGTGTGCGTTTAGGCAATCAACAGTGTTACACTTACTAATTGTTGAAGCTAGTTCGGATTCTTCTATAACTTACCTAGTCAATACCTTGAGAAATTCCACCATCTCAAAGGCATATGCCATTTCAACAAAACAATGTAGAAGCAGATTTCCAAGATAAGTGCCTTCCAGGTAAAACAAGAATAGCGCATTGAGCCCAATGCGCATTTTGTGTGTAGTAAAGACACCCTGTTGGCTGTTTCTTTGATTGGATTCAACCTCTACCAAGCCGTACGGGAGTTCCGGATACAAGAAACAGGGGACCAGATAAGCGAAATAAAGTAAAATGCACGTGTAATAAAGAACAAGCATGTAGAGGTCGCTTGCAGCAATAGGCTCACTAGTTTTATGTCTTCCAAACTTGCTGATTCCATTTTGAACGGCTTTCTTGGTCTGCTGACTTTGATCTGAAAATTAAGAATAGTTGAACAAAAGTTGCATACTTTGTACGGACGTTTTTATTCAACGATAAAATATTCTGTAGTTATACTTAAACTGTAATTTTGAGCGGAAATCTTACATTTGGCCGACTGATAGTACTCTAAATAGAGTTTTACAAACTCAGGAATTTCGTGTTTTGCTTGCACAAATGAAAGTTGAACACATAGAGCAAAAACCCAGTATACCGTCCAGAATGTTAGGAATGGCTCCGTCCAAGGAGAGGCAGTTTCTTCATTTGAGTTGCTTGTATTTGAGCGGATTTGCTTCAGTCGAAATAGAAGTAGAATCACATACAAACTCACAAGTGCAATATTGAGCCACCAGAAAAAGTGTCTTCTTTTTGACTTGACTACAACTGGTAGGCCTGTCTTAGTGTCCCAGCTATAGGGAGCACTCCCGAATGCAGCGGCCCACGCAAACCCTTTGGATATTATTTTATTTGTCAGTGGCCCCAGCATACTTACAAGAGCTCACGGGATCTTCCCCTTAATTGTAAAGCGAAGCAGGAACGTAAAAAAAATGGCACGAAGTAATATTGATGTCTGTGTTGTATGAGAAATACTTTGCCAAAGTAAATATTCACCGTATGAAGTTCAAATCAAGTGCTGTTGGAAATAGCTTCTTTGCAACTAATATCGGAAACAAAGATAATATTTTTTCGGTTGGCAGAGAGATTGAACGCTTTCATAACTAGCAAGTACATTTTTATTTTGATTAACTGTTGCAAAATTAATTAATAGTACACACACGTGAATTGTGTTGTATGTTGTATCAGTCTCATAGATCTTAAAATACTTATTCTATTTGAACACATTTCGGGTATATATTTCTCCCCTTAGCAATTTAAACTTGTTTTACGAGAAAATAATTGCTTAATTTGCTTGCCACTAATAACGGTTTACAAAGCTTATATTTTTTCGGTTGGCAGAGAGTGAGAAAGCGAGATTAAACGCTTTCATAACTAGCAATTAAATTTTTGTTTGATTAACTATTTCCAAATTATATATGTAATAGTACACACACGTGTATTGATTGTATTTCATAGGACATGTTGTATCAGTCTCCTAGATTTTAATAAACTCGTTCTATTTGAACACATGTTTGGTAAATGTTCCTTCCCTTACCAATTTAAACTTGTTTTAAGAGAAAATATTTGCTTGACCTAAATTGCCTCATTCCTAATTGAAACGTAGATTGCAAATATACCTGGTATTTCACGAGTTATTGGAACGGAGAATATTAAAAATGAAAAAATTCAATCCAAAAACTTAGATTGAAGGAAAACTTCTATAAAGAACACATAACACTGAATGTGACAAGTTTGTTTAGCAATGTAGTACAAACTATAGAACCTATTTGGTCACTAAGATGAATGAGATGAAATGTGCTTCTTTAAATTGGTAGTTGTGTTCAGAGTTTATTCATATATAATAATTAAATATTATTCAAATTAGGTTGTACACGTTAACATTTTTCATTTTATTTTGTACTTAGTGTTAGTTATATTAAGCATTACAGCGATCACTGATGAGATAAATTTTAGTTATTGACCCTAAGTTCAAATATAAAGGTTTTTTCACAGTTTTCACAGCGTAGCTGGCCAATTTACTGGCACTGTCAGAACTGGTGCTCAAAATGTTTTGGCACTCGCATTTCTCTCACACCTCGCACTTAAACTCTTTCAATGATTAGCTTAAGCAAACATCAATGCCACTTAAAATCCCAATAATGAAGCCATCGCAACTCACATTAATGTGGCTTGTTGGATAATGCTATTAAATATATACCTTTACTTCACTTGATCCATAAACACGGAGTACAATTTTTCTCATCATCTATGCTTAGTGCAGAGAAAGCTGGCTTTTTGACTGGACCCAGGTTGTCTTAATTGGTAGCTAATGATGTAGCTACACATCTTGTTTTAGCTAGGATTCCACGAATGCAGCCCATCACGTTTGGACTTTTTTCTGACGTAACTGTAGGGTTTGTTAAACAAATTTAAAATCGTTTGTCATACAATTTGTTATCAGAATATCAATGCAACTGGTGTATTCGGAATATTGCCATTTTAGCTTAAAATACAAATTCAGTTTGAACAAATTAATTATATACATTTTTGTTGATATATTTATGTTAGAATGTGTTAAACGGAATTTTTTTAAAATCAGTCTATTACCGGACGAGCAGTTTACGAATACTACATAAATACAGAATTTTGACAAAAAAAATCTTCTAGGAACTACTTCAATTCGTTTTGCAATTGGTGTGTACGCACTACAATTCTATCCAAAAATCAAATACTGGACCTCCTCAAGTATTTTCTACTTCAATACTAAAGTTGGTTGTGCCACTCGGGCCTACTATACTTTATTTTAGTCATTTAATGCAATTAGGTAACTTACGTAAATTGTGTTAAGTATAATTTAATTTAACTGCTCCTACTCAATTAACTAGATAATATATACAATAAAACCATTATGATGTGCTATACGAAAGGAAAGATTTTATTTGCATTTTTGGATTATCAATTTGAACAAATGTTTTCTAAGTTTGTTTACAAATAATTGGTTCAAACTCTATTATCACAATGACATGGTTACTTCCTTAAAAGTGTGGGAAAAATTCCGTTTTAATAATTCTCAGTTTCAAAATATTCTTAAGCCTTTGCGAACATTTTTGCAGATGCAGCTTCAGTTTGTTTTTTAATTATGCCTGAATCAATTAAATCTCCTAACAATCCTTATTTACAAAGTTTTGAAAATAACAGCAACGCATTCGTTTACTTCCTGAATTTACTTCATATTCATATCAAAATATCTGTAAATTATTGCGTTATGTTTTTTTAAATATAAAAATAAAAGATAATGTCGAAATGTAAAGGTGCAAAAGGGCGCATGTTCTCTTATTTTGTGTCGGCTGCATCAGGGAGCATCAGAGGATGCCAAAGATTTTTAGACCATTCAGCAGGCAAGCCAGTGTACATTGCAGATTTGGCCTATTTTAATGGCAATAAAGCATTTTTCTTTCAAAACATGAAATATCTTCAAAACATTTAAAATATTTTTTGCATTACTGCTTATCACTAAAGCACTCATCATACCTGCATTAAATATTGGCTTGGGCGCATTTGGGGAGTGTAAAAAAGATACCCATTTCAACCTTGAAATCAAATTAAAAGTAGTTTACTACTAAGGGCTAACGACTAGTTACAAAAAATATTCAGTAATTATTCCTTACCAAGATTATGCTAAAAACTGTGAAATTTAAAGCTCCAATAAGTTGTCGTTAATTACGGTTACGGCATAGCTATCAGCAAGCTACAGTAGCATACTACATTTCAGAGTTGACAGTTTGTATAAACTTGGTAAGAATCGGAAAAACTACTTCTTACAACTAGTCGTTATTCAACAGCTCAAGAAGCTGCAGTAAACTTTTGAGGTGTGACACGGAGTGAAATTCAACATCAACCTGCTTACGTCAAGTATTTAATTGTAGTAATAAGCTTTACTATAACGTATAAGTGATGTCTGGAAACGTGGAGCCGCATGATGGTGTGAAATGTACGGAGTATATGAATTTTATGAATGTATGACTCAATGTTTGTATAATTACAGCAACCTATGTATACGATGGATTACATTGCAAGGGGTAGCAAGAGAGCTGGGGTTGGGAAATGTTGCAAATTGCAAGAATCCTGAGGATTTACATTAAAGATGAGAGTGCAGTTTCATGAATGACGTACATATTGGGATCACATGGCCCCAAATGTTGAAGAATTTTGCAATAGCCCCAAGTGCGTTTTCCAAATGCCTGCTCAAATGTGCCCATGATTAACTTAGACACGAGTACAAAGTTATCAATTTGGTTATTCAGTTTCCCGCCAAAAAAATATTTCCTTCATAATATTTAGCGTACATTTTGTAAAACAAACATTGCATAAATGTGAAAACGCTATAATATATAGTAGTTGTTCTCGTCAAGAAATAACACCCTACTTTGAAAATGAAAAAATGGCGCATGTACGCAATGCTAAATATATTTGCTTTGGCGGGAAGCCATTAGCCTTAATAATAAGCAGTATTATAAAAAATATTTTAAGTTTTAAAGAAATTTCATTTTTTGAAAGAATAAATTAAGCTTGCATAACGCAAGTTATATGAAATCTATGTGCATGCATCTTGCAAGCTAATTTTTGTAAAGATTAAATTTGTGATTGTAGAAGACGCGTCTATGCTTACAGCTTACATGCCACCAAAATATCTGCCGTCGTTTCTACAATGGATTGACTCATTGTCAAAACCATTCCCCTGTCTACATAGTAGTAAGAGCCCATATTAAATTTTAACGGCTGCAAGGCCAGCAGGCGCCTTTTAATATATTTTGTTCCTCGGGCTCGTCTCTTCCAGACTATTAGCAGATTCGAAGAGCATTCGTACAGTTCTCCCAATAGCGAATAGAAAACGCTCATGAAAAACCCTTGGACAACCGCTCCGCTTGCAAATATGATTTGGAGCATTCCACTCCCACGCGCTGCTCCGTAGATGCAGTAGGAAGTGATGAAACAAAATATTCACTGATTGGTAGGAAGCAGGACAGGGCTGTAAATATACTTGTATCTCTGTTGCAAGAGATGCAGAATTTGAAAGTGATTTATTGAAGCCATCCATGGTCGCAGAATGGTTCTTGATGGATGGATCAAATCCTCTTTTCCGACTTTTTCTTCCCGCCTGTAAATATTTAGTAAGCGTGTACGCAGTCATCAACGTCACACATACAATTTTTCGTAGCAAGTTTCGGATTTGCGAAAAACTTACCTAGTCATTTCATGTAGGGATTCGACCATTTCAAAGGCATGTGCCATTTCAACCATTGCATTTAGAATCAGATTTCCAAGATAACTTCCTACCAGGTAAAACAAGAATAGCGCATTCAGCGCAATTCTCATTGTGCGTGTAGTAAAGAAGCCCTGTTGGTGGTGTCTTTCATTGGATTCAACCTCCACCAAGCCGTAAGGGAGTTCAGGATACACGACGCTGGGGATAACATAAACGAAACACTGTACAACGCACATGTAGTAAAGGATACACATGCGCAGGTCGGCTGCAGCAATATGCCCACTTGTTGTATGTCTTGCAAACTTGCTGATTCCACTTTGAACGACTTTTTTGGCCATCTGTCTCTGGTCTGGAATTTAAAAATAGTTGAAAAAAGTTGTATATATTGTACCGGCCTTCCTATCTAATGATTACGTATTTTGTAGTACTAGTAATACTTTAATGTGTAATGTTGAGCGGAAACCTTACAGTTTGCCGACTGATAGTACTCTAAATAAAGTTTTACAAACTCAGGAATTTCTTCTTCTGCTTGAAAATATTCAACGTGAACACACAGAGCAAAAACCCAGTATGCCGTCCAGAATATTAGGAATGGCTCTATCCAAGCGGAGGCATTGCCATCATTTGAGTCGTTCGTATTTGAGCGGATTTGTTGCAGCCGAAATAGAAGTAGAAGGACATATAAAATTACAAGTACAATATTAAGCCACCAGAAAAAGCGTCGTCTTTTTGACTTGACTACAACTGGTAGGTCGGTCTTTACTATCCCAGCTGTAGGGAGCACTCCCAAATGCAATGGCTCACAAAAACCCTTTGGATATTATTTTACGTGTTAGTGGCCCCAGCAAACTTACAAGAGCCCCAGTGATCTATCCCTTGATTTTAAAGCAAAGAAGGACCGAGAAATGGCACACAAATAATACTGGTATTTGTATCATATGAAAAATAAAAATGCTTTCGAAAAATAAATTGTTATCATATGAAGTCCAAATATCAAATGCTGTTGGAAACAGCTTTTGTGCCACAAAAAACTGTTTACAAAGCTAATATTGTTTCGGTTGGCAAAGAGAGAGAGAGAAAAAGATTGAACGCTTTCATAACTAGTAAGTAATTACATTTTTATTTGATTAGCTATTGCAAAATTAATTAAAAATGCACACACGTGAATTGATGTATCTCACAAGACATGTATGTATCATTCCCATCTTAGTAAACTCAGTCTATTTGAACACGTTTAGGGTGAATGTTTTCCCCCTTCGCAGTTTAAACTTGTTTTACGCAAAAATATTTGCTTGTCTTGTATCTAACGAGTTATTGGAACGGAGAATATTAAAAATAAAAAAACATTGTGTAAGATAGGTCATTACAGTTTTATGGGGCAAAACTGTGTTATTGGGCAAATCAGTTGTGGGGCAAAACGGTGAGGACAGAGCAACACCGGGACTTGCGCATGGACTACATTTTTGTATAAGTTGTTTGTAATCATTTAGAATCAAAACATTTAAATCACTTACCTGAAATAAAACGATTTTGTCCCAGCTTATTTGACACCGACGGATTCCCCAATTACAAGGTTTTGCCCCGCACTACAACTTTGCCGCGCAGCAAGGCGGGGCTCTATACCACGGTTTAGGTCTAATTAAGGACATTCCAAACACGAGTCTTAAACAATTCTTTTATAATAATAAATTGATTATTTTCCTTTAACCTTCACATAGAATTCAAATTCTACGAATTGTTGTATTAGTTAAATTGAATATTGGTTAAATATTGCTCCCTAGCATTTCAAACTATTTTTGTTTACGATTAAATGTATACAGTTCCAAAGCCAAATATTCCTATAAACACTGGCTTCGTTGTATGCCCACTCGTGTGCTATAGTTATTGATTCATAGAATAAATTAAACCAAAATTCGGAATGAGGTTAATAATTTTGAAGCTCCGAAAACTTAGAATGAAGGAAAACTTCTATAACGCACACTGAAAGTGACAAGTTTGTTTTAAGCAATGTATTAAAAACTGAATAACTTATTTGTTCGATAATTAAAAATGTGCTGGTTTTAACTATTTTAAGTTAGTAATTGTGTTCACAGTTTATTCATGTATAAGAATTTAGTATTATTCATAAGAAGTATATGTTAAAATGTCTCATTTTTTTTTACTTGTTGTTAGTTATATTAAGCAAAAAAGCGATCACTAATGAATTTGTAATTGGCGCCAAGTTCAAATTTAAAAGTACTTTCACACTATTCGCGGCGTAGCTATTTATTGGCACTGGCACTCCATTCAGGGCTCTCGCTCAAACTGTTTTGACACTCGCGTTTCCCTCAGACCTCGCACTCAAACTCATTTAATAAGTAGCTTAAGAAAACATCATTAATAACAATTAAATTAAAACAAATCCATTAACAAAAAAGAATAGATTTTTGTTTTGATAGTAGTATACTATAATAAATTACTTTCAAATTATATACATTATAATTTTTAAAAGGCTAAATACGATTAACAGTGAGAGCAACTAATTTTTGATCGATTTGAAAGTTGCCGAACAATACATTAAAATTTTAAGAAGGTCTAAACAAAACATTACCATTTTTAAACATGTCCAAACAAGCAATTAATATTTTAAGCATGTCAAAACAAGAACATAACACAAACAAGTGTAACATAACAACGCCCACCAATACACAAATCTTAAAGCAAAGCTTCAAAACAAATTTGAAAAAATTTAATTTAACGAATTATGAACATATTTGTAGATCACATCACGAAGAAGGCAGACAGAATTACGATAACGGATCATAAATAATGGGAGTTCCAATTTCGTAATTTAATTAATTTTCCCCAAAATTCCCTAATCTGCAATGAATTATTTTCTCTTTGCGAAGAGTGCAGTAGTATTTCCATATCAAAAGCCTTTTAAAGTTCCTCGTTAAATCCCTCTCAGAAATTCAGGGTAGTGCCGGAACGTTCTCAATTTATAAAATCCATCTACCAAGGCTCCATGTATCGCATCGTTCCGTCCTGAGAACTTCAGAGCAATCTTTGAGGGAAAAGATTATGGCCAAAAATGCCTAAAGTGGCAAGCAGAGACCTAAAAGCATTTTTATTTCTCAGTAATTTCAACATTTCTTACTTTTATAAAATTATGTTGTACGCGACCTCTGTCGGACACTGCAAGTACAATCAATTTCAGAGATTTTTGCCGAGGGAAATAGGTAAGTACAGTGGAAACAACAGTAAACAACAAACAGTAACAAGTCCAACTGTAGTGATAATAAAAGCAGTGCACGTCAATACAATGAATCAACTGCCGCAATAGCTGTACACAACGTACAGCGCCTATAGTGTCACTTTTTTTGCGAAATGCTTATCATAATTTTTGACCTTGTGAATTAAATGATTTCAGTGGTGAAAACAGTCCACGTTTAGTGTATGTAAAACACATTGTTTTTGAAATTATCAGGGAAGTGTTTTAATTTTCAATGAGCATTTTTTTTTAATAAAACATTTAAATTGAAATACATTTCAGTATTGCAAATTATTTCTTCACATTATTTATTTTTAAAGTCATGTTTAGCTGAGCCATTTTTTTCAAACAAAAGTGCATTTAGCTCGTTATCAATGTACTGCTCGAATTTTTGCATGACTTTGTCACAAGAGAAAAGTGCTTGGTCAAAATTCACCGTGATTCTCTGTTTCCCATTCAAGGACGTAGGTGCCACGTACACACCTGAAAATTAATAAAAAGGCAACTTTAGAGAGGCCTGCTTATCTAAGTTCATTTCATGGGCAAACAAACCAACAGAAACTTGACGCTTCATACCCATAATTCCTAAGCCTGGGCCGATACCACCAAACATGTCAACTAATTTCACGCCCATGCCAACGAATTCTGGGGCACCTTGACCCACGGGGAAGCTTGAAAATCCGACCGTAGACAGTGCCAATATTCCCCGAACATACTTTAAAATTATGTTGGGAGTCAGTGCGGCAATCTGAACGAGCATCCCATTGCCGAGCATCTCAGTGCTGTATCTATTAGGTGACATTTGCTTCGTAATAATTTCCAACCGCTCTTTCCCCATTTTCTTCATCGGCATTTTGAAAACAACGGCCGTCCTGGAAACAAGACAAAAAGCAGAATGTATTTATAAAATTTAATTTCACGAGTAATTACAGGTACGTTAAATCTACTTATAATCAATTAAAAAACAGTTTATTTTATGTTCAAAGCTCCGGATAAATTAGAGCGCACACAAACTTTTACAATTACGCAAAATATAAATGTTGAGCTTACACGTGATTAGTCAATCCATCTGGATGGTTCGGGAGGGGAATTGGAACGAAGACGGACATTTCCTTTGGAACCAATTGGCCCACTTCCTCCATGACCCTTCGACAAGCTCCAGCCATAAGTGAGCACAAAACCGCGTTGTAGCCCACGCCATGCTTATTTTTAATATCCTTGATTACTTGGACGTCAATGGCTCGCGACACCCCAGTCCGTAGTTTCCTTGACAACCTTAGTTTGTTTGTCCAGCTGTGCCAACAGTGACTTCCATCAAAGGTTTTCATAAAGCTTCCTGCCATATCCCAGGGCAGTTTAAATGGAACGACAATTCTCAACCCGAGTTTTTCCCACCATGTAAATTTTGGAAAATTGATTTGAATGTTTGGTGGGACGAGCATGAAATCCCTGAGTAGAAGTTTTATGATGCTGTACCCGTCCGCCATGCCATGATGTATTCGAAAAATTACCGCTGAGCTGGTGGTAAGACTTTGCGCATTTTTTAAATTTTGAACGAGCAGAAGTTCCCAAGGACTTTGGCCTTCCTTCCATGGCGCCTCCAACAGAGGACCAAGAGCACCGCGCAGGTCATTTTCAGTGCAAACCGCGTCCGGTAATTTTAGAGCTTCGTTTATCTTCCCATAGTCGTAGAGTCTCACGTGGTTTCTCAAGTCGAATTTTTGGACCGGAGTCCAAAACATGTAGTTAAGGAATGGCGTCCAATACTGCTGCAGCTCGGGGTACATGGGCTTTCCATTTGAATGCATTTTCTCAATTACCCGCTCTTGGAAAAAGCAAATGAATTTTTCTAGCTCGATCGTTCCGTCAAACATAAAAATTTCACAAATATTCATGTTTGGTTTCGATGACAACCTGTCCTGAGCGAATGCAGCACCTGGTCCGTAAACAAAGTGGTTGAGATCCTTCCGAAATATCCTTGCACAGGCAAGGGCAACCAATTTAAGTGCCAGGCTGATTATTACTATGCCTGGTAATACAGTTGCTCCAAAAATAAATAGCAGGAAGGCAAATGCCAATTGAAAGAGGAAACGTAATACAGATGAAGCCATTTCAACTGAACTTCCACTGAACGAGAAACTGTTACTGCTACTTGTGTTATATATACTACTGAGTTCTACTTCCTTACTACTAAGGAAGGGCTCACACGTTTCAACTACTACGCCAGCTATACATATACCTACGTTGCATCCACTGAAAGTTTTTAACCACAACAAAAGGACTCACTTTCAATTAAAATGACGCAGTATAGCATAGTCTACTAATTATATAATATTGCTAGTTACGTTCTACTGTCATTTGCTACTCAAGAATTTACAAATAAGGGTAATTGGGCAAAACCCACTGACGGGCTATACCTATATGTATTTGAACGTTTTTTTTCATTGGATGGCGGCTTTATTAAAAAATGTTAAGATTCCAGCTGGTACGTAATTGACCATTTTCCATGAGAAATGTAATGGTATTATTAATTTATTGCATCAGTGCACCAATCAAGTGTAATCGACTTTGTGGAGGCGGATGTTGTTAAGTAATTTACTGGCACGTGTAACTATTAAAGCATTTATTTAATAGATCATAAGTAGTCCCAGGTCGTAAAGGTTAGAAAGTCATAACTGGTTTTTTCTAGTTGCCCAGGTTTACTTACAATTAGTGTCAAAACCCGTGTTGAACAAAGCAGTTAACGATTGCTATGTATAACTCATGTCATTCGTGACTTGCAATATTGGATTGCATTGATTTGCGAAAAGCAGTGTCGTTATAAAAACAAAAGAAAGCTATACTTGAACTATATAACTTGGGAGGGTTTCAAGTAATATGGTCCATTGGTACTCATAAAGTCACTTTTCTCAACTCCTGGCAAGTCTCAAGTTGTCCAACGACAATTCGGGAAAACGTGGAAAAATACTACTAGAAAAATTAGCCAAAAGATGATTTTTAACAAATATGATGCAGTACTAATACTGCTCAGTACCTTTATTTTTCGTGATTAAAAAACACATGATTCACAAGGAAACCCGATAAATAAAATGTTATTCCCCATTATCGTTCATTTTCCGTATCAAATTAAAATAATTGCAACCACTGTATTACATTATAGCCGTCATCATTATCATGCAAACAACATAAACAGGACATTGTATTCTATTTTTTGTCATTTTCAGAGGGTAAACTTTCTGTGAAGTATGAACCCAAGATTTTTTTTAACGTTTATTTGTCCCAGTTGGTCTTAGCAATTAGTTCCATGGGTAATTCTGAAGTTCGTGTGAATATTGCGTATGCATTGCCGACATACAATATGCAATGAGTGGAGCAATGACTAAGGTAATTACAGCAATTGTAATAAAAAAAAGTTTTGCAAAGAAGGAAAATAATGATAGACTCATAATTCGATGCTCTTCTACTTTTTTGTTGTTAGTAATTAGGTTTTCTTTTTACACTCTATTTTTTGTAATTAATTTAATTTGTTTGTCTTAAGTATAACAGTAGGAAGTGCAAGAGGGTAGCAAATATTTGTTTGTTTCGTTTAAAGTTGAACGAATTGAATCAAGGCAAGTTTCTTTTGCTTTTAATGTAAATCATTATTTTGATGTGGATGTAATTTTTAGAATAAGTACAAATAGGATTGATGAATGCCAGAAGAGAACTTCAAATCAATAATGTTAAAGGAATTTGGCCACAAATTAAAGCATAGTAGATTGCCATTTGACCTAAATTTTGAGTTGCAACACTTATAAGCATAGGGTTTCCCTTCACTAGTAGTGTTCTCAAATGCACTTTCACTCTGTAAACGCTTGGAGGAGTGAGTTTGCTCGAAGGACACTTGTAGTTTTCCAGTCAAGACTTATCGTTTCGATTATAGTTAAACTTACAAGTTTTCTCGTGCACAGTTTTGCCACTGTCCACTCAATCATCCTTTGCAAAACTTACACTGGAATGGCCTCTCTTTCGTGTGTGTAAAATAGTGCGTCTGCACATCTTTCTGCCTTTTAAATTGATTGAGGCATAGTGCGGATTTGACCGACTTTTCCTTTGTGTGGACAATCTTGGGTCTATCTTGGGTCAGTTCCTATTAGCAATTGGGAAACCATCGAAAGAATGCTTTACAAAAGTGTTTAATTCCATAAATGTACTCTTTCAAAACCGTCAAAAGTAGTAAAATAACACATTTTCTAAAAGGTCAAAACTAGTAAATAATACTTTTTCAAAACAGTCAAAACTAGTAAATAACATTTTTTCAAAACGGTCAAACTTAGGAAATAACAATTTTCCAAAACGGTCAAAATTAGGAAATAACACTTTTTCAAAATGGTCAAAACTAGTAATTAACAATTTTCCAAAACGGTCAAAACTATAGTAAACAATTGTTTTTCAAAACGATCAAATCTAGTGAATAACATTTTCAGAAGGTCTAAAACCTAGACATTACCGTTTTCAAAAACATTCTAAACTAAGTGCATATTATCGTTGCGAAAAGGAATAGTCACACAAAGTTACATCTGAACTTTTTTCTGTTCTTCCATATAATTCTGGTAATTTTGTTTTTGGATTTTTCTTGCAAGTTCTTAAATGGTTAGTTTTATTACTCTCATTTGTGAAACGTCGTTCGCAGAAATCATAAGGAAATGGCTTCACAGCTGTGTGTGAACACGTATGGACGAGTAAACCATATTTGTCCCGACATTTTTATTTGCACAAGGAACAGGTAAAGGGCATTTCCCTGGTATGCATCCGCAAGTTCATCTTGAAATTTGATGCCTGTGATGTGGAATAATTACAAAGTTGACACTTGTTCGGCCTCTTACCGGTTTGTCGATGGCTTTTGCTTTCCTTATTTGATTTAACGTTAGAGAAAATTTAACTGATTTTGTTTTTCTGCTTTTAACATAGCAGGACCCTTGTGGTTATTGTGACCACAGCTTTATTCTTGAATAGAAAAATTAAATATGTTTTGGTATTGCAAATTATTTCTTCACATTATTTATTTTTAAAGTCATGCTTAGCTGAGCCATTTGTTTCAAACAAAAGTGCATTTAGCTCGTCATCAATGTATTGCTCGAATTTTTGCATGACTTTGTCACAAGAGAAAAGTGCTTGGTCAAAATTCACCGTGATTCTCTGTTTCCCATTCAAGGACGTAGGTGCCACGTACACACCTGAAAATTAATAAAAAGGCAACTTTAGAGAGGCCTGCTTATCTAAGTTCATTTCATGGGCAAACAAACCAACAGAAACTTGACGCTTCATACCCATAATTCCTAAGCCTGGGCCGATACCACCAAACATGTCAACTAATTTCACGCCCATGCCAACGAATTCTGGGGCACCTTGACCCACGGGGAAGCTTGAAAATCCGACCGTAGACAGTGCCAATATTCCCCGAACATACTTTAAAATTATGTTGGGAGTCAGTGCGGCAATCTGAACGAGCATCCCATTGCCGAGCATCTCAGTGCTGTATCTATTAGGTGACATTTGCTTCGTAATAATTTCCAACCGCTCTTTCCCCATTTTCTTCATCGGCATTTTGAAAACAACGGCCGTCCTGGAAACAAGACAAAAAGCAGAATGTATTTATAAAATTTAATTTCACGAGTAATTACAGGTACGTTAAATCTACTTATAATCAATTAAAAAACAGTTTATTTTATGTTCAAAGCTCCGGATAAATTAGAGCGCACACAAACTTTTACAATTACGCAAAATATAAATGTTGAGCTTACACGTGATTAGTCAATCCATCTGGATGGTTCGGGAGGGGAATTGGAACGAAGACGGACATTTCCTTTGGAACCAATTGGCCCACTTCCTCCATGACCCTTCGACAAGCTCCAGCCATAAGTGAGCACAAAACCGCGTTGTAGCCCACGCCATGCTTATTTTTAATATCCTTGATTACTTGGACGTCAATGGCTCGCGACACCCCAGTCCGTAGTTTCCTTGACAACCTTAGTTTGTTTGTCCAGCTGTGCCAACAGTGACTTCCATCAAAGGTTTTCATAAAGCTTCCTGCCATATCCCAGGGCAGTTTAAATGGAACGACAATTCTCAACCCGAGTTTTTCCCACCATGTAAATTTTGGAAAATTGATTTGAATGTTTGGTGGGACGAGCATGAAATCCCTGAGTAGAAGTTTTATGATGCTGTACCCGTCCGCCATGCCATGATGTATTCGAAAAATTACCGCTGAGCTGGTGGTAAGACTTTGCGCATTTTTTAAATTTTGAACGAGCAGAAGTTCCCAAGGACTTTGGCCTTCCTTCCATGGCGCCTCCAACAGAGGACCAAGAGCACCGCGCAGGTCATTTTCAGTGCAAACCGCGTCCGGTAATTTTAGAGCTTCGTTTATCTTCCCATAGTCGTAGAGTCTCACGTGGTTTCTCAAGTCGAATTTTTGGACCGGAGTCCAAAACATGTAGTTAAGGAATGGCGTCCAATACTGCTGCAGCTCGGGGTACATGGGCTTTCCATTTGAATGCATTTTCTCAATTACCCGCTCTTGGAAAAAGCAAATGAATTTTTCTAGCTCGATCGTTCCGTCAAACATAAAAATTTCACAAATATTCATGTTTGGTTTCGATGACAACCTGTCCTGAGCGAATGCAGCACCTGGTCCGTAAACAAAGTGGTTGAGATCCTTCCGAAATATCCTTGCACAGGCAAGGGCAACCAATTTAAGTGCCAGGCTGATTATTACTATGCCTGGTAATACAGTTGCTCCAAAAATAAATAGCAGGAAGGCAAATGCCAATTGAAAGAGGAAACGTAATACAGATGAAGCCATTTCAACTGAACTTCCACTGAACGAGAAACTGTTACTGCTACTTGTGTTATATATACTACTGAGTTCTACTTCCTTACTACTAAGGAAGGGCTCACACGTTTCAACTACTACGCCAGCTATACATATACCTACGTTGCATCCACTGAAAGTTTTTAACCACAACAAAAGGACTCACTTTCAATTAAAATGACGCAGTATAGCATAGTCTACTAATTATATAATATTGCTAGTTACGTTCTACTGTCATTTGCTACTCAAGAATTTACAAATAAGGGTAATTGGGCAAAACCCACTGACGGGCTATACCTATATGTATTTGAACGTTTTTTTTCATTGGATGGCGGCTTTATTAAAAAATGTTAAGATTCCAGCTGGTACGTAATTGACCATTTTCCATGAGAAATGTAATGGTATTATTAATTTATTGCATCAGTGCACCAATCAAGTGTAATCGACTTTGTGGAGGCGGATGTTGTTAAGTAATTTACTGGCACGTGTAACTATTAAAGCATTTATTTAATAGATCATAAGTAGTCCCAGGTCGTAAAGGTTAGAAAGTCATAACTGGTTTTTTCTAGTTGCCCAGGTTTACTTACAATTAGTGTCAAAACCCGTGTTGAACAAAGCAGTTAACGATTGCTATGTATAACTCATGTCATTCGTGACTTGCAATATTGGATTGCATTGATTTGCGAAAAGCAGTGTCGTTATAAAAACAAAAGAAAGCTATACTTGAACTATATAACTTGGGAGGGTTTCAAGTAATATGGTCCATTGGTACTCATAAAGTCACTTTTCTCAACTCCTGGCAAGTCTCAAGTTGTCCAACGACAATTCGGGAAAACGTGGAAAAATACTACTAGAAAAATTAGCCAAAAGATGATTTTTAACAAATATGATGCAGTACTAATACTGCTCAGTACCTTTATTTTTCGTGATTAAAAAACACATGATTCACAAGGAAACCCGATAAATAAAATGTTATTCCCCATTATCGTTCATTTTCCGTATCAAATTAAAATAATTGCAACCACTGTATTACATTATAGCCGTCATCATTATCATGCAAACAACATAAACAGGACATTGTATTCTATTTTTTGTCATTTTCAGAGGGTAAACTTTCTGTGAAGTATGAACCCAAGATTTTTTTTAACGTTTATTTGTCCCAGTTGGTCTTAGCAATTAGTTCCATGGGTAATTCTGAAGTTCGTGTGAATATTGCGTATGCATTGCCGACATACAATATGCAATGAGTGGAGCAATGACTAAGGTAATTACAGCAATTGTAATAAAAAAAAGTTTTGCAAAGAAGGAAAATAATGATAGACTCATAATTCGATGCTCTTCTACTTTTTTGTTGTTAGTAATTAGGTTTTCTTTTTACACTCTATTTTTTGTAATTAATTTAATTTGTTTGTCTTAAGTATAACAGTAGGAAGTGCAAGAGGGTAGCAAATATTTGTTTGTTTCGTTTAAAGTTGAACGAATTGAATCAAGGCAAGTTTCTTTTGCTTTTAATGTAAATCATTATTTTGATGTGGATGTAATTTTTAGAATAAGTACAAATAGGATTGATGAATGCCAGAAGAGAACTTCAAATCAATAATGTTAAAGGAATTTGGCCACAAATTAAAGCATAGTAGATTGCCATTTGACCTAAATTTTGAGTTGCAACACTTATAAGCATAGGGTTTCCCTTCACTAGTAGTGTTCTCAAATGCACTTTCACTCTGTAAACGCTTGGAGGAGTGAGTTTGCTCGAAGGACACTTGTAGTTTTCCAGTCAAGACTTATCGTTTCGATTATAGTTAAACTTACAAGTTTTCTCGTGCACAGTTTTGCCACTGTCCACTCAATCATCCTTTGCAAAACTTACACTGGAATGGCCTCTCTTTCGTGTGTGTAAAATAGTGCGTCTGCACATCTTTCTGCCTTTTAAATTGATTGAGGCATAGTGCGGATTTGACCGACTTTTCCTTTGTGTGGACAATCTTGGGTCTATCTTGGGTCAGTTCCTATTAGCAATTGGGAAACCATCGAAAGAATGCTTTACAAAAGTGTTTAATTCCATAAATGTACTCTTTCAAAACCGTCAAAAGTAGTAAAATAACACATTTTCTAAAAGGTCAAAACTAGTAAATAATACTTTTTCAAAACAGTCAAAACTAGTAAATAACATTTTTTCAAAACGGTCAAACTTAGGAAATAACAATTTTCCAAAACGGTCAAAATTAGGAAATAACACTTTTTCAAAATGGTCAAAACTAGTAATTAACAATTTTCCAAAACGGTCAAAACTATAGTAAACAATTGTTTTTCAAAACGATCAAATCTAGTGAATAACATTTTCAGAAGGTCTAAAACCTAGACATTACCGTTTTCAAAAACATTCTAAACTAAGTGCATATTATCGTTGCGAAAAGGAATAGTCACACAAAGTTACATCTGAACTTTTTTCTGTTCTTCCATATAATTCTGGTAATTTTGTTTTTGGATTTTTCTTGCAAGTTCTTAAATGGTTAGTTTTATTACTCTCATTTGTGAAACGTCGTTCGCAGAAATCATAAGGAAATGGCTTCACAGCTGTGTGTGAACACGTATGGACGAGTAAACCATATTTGTCCCGACATTTTTATTTGCACAAGGAACAGGTAAAGGGCATTTCCCTGGTATGCATCCGCAAGTTCATCTTGAAATTTGATGCCTGTGATGTGGAATAATTACAAAGTTGACACTTGTTCGGCCTCTTACCGGTTTGTCGATGGCTTTTGCTTTCCTTATTTGATTTAACGTTAGAGAAAATTTAACTGATTTTGTTTTTCTGCTTTTAACATAGCAGGACCCTTGTGGTTATTGTGACCACAGCTTTATTCTTGAATAGAAAAATTAAATATGTTTTGGTATTGCAAATTATTTCTTCACATTATTTATTTTTAAAGTCATGCTTAGCTGAGCCATTTGTTTCAAACAAAAGTGCATTTAGCTCGTCATCAATGTATTGCTCGAATTTTTGCATGACTTTGTCACAAGAGAAAAGTGCTTGGTCGAAGTTCACAGTGATCCTCTGTTTTCCATTCAAGGACGTAGGATGTACGAGCACACCTGAAAATTATTATTAAGTCAACTTTAGAGATGCTGAAATATCTAAGTTAATTGTATGGGCAAACGAACTGACAGAACCTGGACGCTTCATACCAATGGTTCCTAAGCCTGGGCCCATGCCACCAAACATGTCAACTAGTTTGACGCCCAATCCAACGAATTCTGGTGCACCTTGACCCACGGGGAAGCTTGAAAATGCGACCGCAGACAGTGCCAGTAGTCCCCGTGTATACTTTAAAATTATGTTGGGAGTTATTGCCCCAATTTGAACCAGCATCCGGTTGCCAAGCATCTCGGTGCTGTATCTATGAGGTGACATTTGCTTCGTAATAATTTCCAACCGCTCTTTCCCCATTTTCTTCATCGGCCATTTGAAAGCAAACGCCGTCCTGATAGGAAGAAAAAGCATAATGTATTTATAAAGTTTAACTATACGTGTAATTACAGGTACGTTATCTGTGTATATTTATTTTAAAACCAGTTTGTTTTACGTTTAAAACTACGGAAAAACTAATTAAATTATGCAAAATGTAAATGTTGAGCAGTTTGTTTAAGGTTCGAAGCTCCGGATAGATTAGAACGCACACAAGCTTTTAACCTATTCGAGACTGGGGAACCATGAAAAGAATTCTTTACAAAAGTGTTTAATTCCATAAATTAACTTTTTCAAAACGCAAAAACCTGTAAATAACACTTTTCAAAACAATCGAAACTAGTAAATAACACTTTTTCAAAACGGTCAAAACTAGTAAATAACACTTTCAAAACGGTCAAAACTAGTAAATA
>JAQFZC010001944.1:0-25823 GCA_034695205.1 Dicyrtoma fusca | reverse complement strand
CCATAGCACCCTTCTCCCATCATCATGAGCAAATATAATCAAACCTTTGTAAGACAAAAGATAATAAACAAGAGGACCAAAAGTACTTTCAACCCGAACTTGAATAATAACGATAATGAAGCGCACGACGGAGAGAGAAAACGCTCTGTCGTCGTTCAAATTTCGAAACAACAAAAAATCTCTCAACGAAATAGCGAAAGCTTACGCAACCGGCACACGGGTAACATTAAACAAAAAAATCGTACAACAAAACACCGTCAGCTCAATAGCTTCCCTCTTAAAAAGTGCCAACATTCACAACTTGCCAACTGTTAAGCTAAAATGAATGAAAGTTACATACATGTCATATAAATACCTAGTCATCAACAGGTCAACAGAATCTAAATTTAAGTTTCCACATGATTTATTCTTTGCTAAAAGTTAGAAATTATTTGAGACGCTGAACTCGGAAACCATCTAAATCCAGGTTTAATGCTTTTCTAAAAGTACGTAGGTACTCTCCAAGTCGTTAAGGTTGCGGATTTATTAGAAATTCTAATTTTATTAATGAAAAGAATTTAGCTAATCGAACTGTTAGCTATGTCTATGAGCAGTACTCACACATTTTTGAGATTTGTTCCAAAATGTCCAATTAGGATAACGGAATGGGAATGTAAATAACAAAAAAAAAGAGTAGAAATTGAAAATGCACAAAATGAATAACGACAATGCCGTAGCTTGAAGAGAGACGATTACAACTACGATTTACGATAATGTACAGTTATGAAAGAGACACAAAAAGATACACAAAATCCTGGAATTTTCTCGAGCAACTGAGCATGAAAATTACAAGGTACGTTTAGTCCAATTATCTAAAGGAAACAGGGAAAACATCTAGGCATTATAAATACACGCACAACTCTTAAACTCTTATTAAACTAGTCAATGTACTGCTTACATGTAATATGTAGAACGTAATATGCATTGGGACCGTCGTCGGTATGTGCTTCAGAGATCATGGATGGAACTGTAGTGGAGACGAAACAGACATTGGCACGAAAACCAAATAAAATGCAACCATTAATATTCACTTAGAAAATACACCTAAACCAACAAGGATATTTAATAAACAGCTGCATAATACACGGTGGAAATTGCTTATCACTCTCTTCTAGGTGTAAACACTATTTGTTACTGTGTGCAAACTCTCAATCCACTTTTGAAGCTAATACATAATTGTGTAAAGTCATAGTCCACCCTCATTACACAGTACACACCCATACATACTTAGTACCTACGTGTGTCTTTCGAAGCTGCTGTCGTACTACCTACAAGGTAATTTAAAATTTTCACGCCGACAGAAAACCGGCGAAAAAAGAAATATTGAAGATGCAGTCTCTGCAGGATTATATTGTGAAAAAAAAATGTGCTAATAAATTTGTCATTAAGATGTGTGCTACACATTTTTCAAATAAGTGCTGTTCAAAATGCTCAAATTGACAAGACTTAGACAACCAGAACTGTAGTGCAGAGCTCTAGGAAGCGTAACTTCTGTAACTTCTTTGCCTAGAGATTATACATACATAAGTATATAATTATGAGTAGGTACTATATATAGGTATACCATAGCTATATGCATATAGACTCCGTACACCTACCTACATATCCCATTTCGATAAAATACTCAACAATTTTCATGAAAAAGCCAATGACCCAAAATACCCAATCAAGCCAGCAAGTACAAACTAGTAAGGGATTTTTTTTGGCAACCTAAGCAATTTCGTCATGTAAGTACATGCATTCAGATTATTATGCGTATCTCTAGATTAATGTCCGCTTCATCAAGTCTCTAGTCTCAAGACTCAAAACGTCACAACTTAAGAACTCCAAGGCTCCAAGGCATTTCATATGCTATCACTAGATAGATCCGTCCTGAGAATTTTGAGTTTTACAAATTGTGTAGAATAGAAACTAAAGGGACTAGTGCAACTATGTACAAGGAGCTGGCAATAGTGTAGTAAACACTGGCTGTTTTTGTTTTGGGATTTTACATGAAAAATGCTCAAACTCATTCAACGACCCATCCTTCACACATACGTCAGTTAAAAATTGAAATTGAAATTGAAAGTCTGTCGGTGCTACAGTTGCAGCCGACCGGTCTGTCTCCATGTCTCCAATTTGAAATCCAACGAAACTGAGGGAGCTACGCAGCGCATCACTTAAAAAGAGATGAAAAATTGAAAAACAAAAATCCTTAACATCCTTTTCTCCCTATCACTCTCACTCTCTCTCTCTCTCTCTCTCTTACACTTTCCGTTTTCACTTTTCACACGCATTCATCAACGCTGGATCTGGATCTATGAATGTTTTCAAGACAAAATTGCACATTTTGCACATTAATATATGTAAATGTACGTGAGTGCTCTGAAGTTGTGCTGGCCTGTACTTTGAATTTGAGTTTTAGATGTAGGACGAAGACGCCACAAGACACAAACTTACATCGTCATCGGTTCGGCTTTTTAATCATCTTCATTTTGCTTTGCAATCATTCAACTTTGGAAAAGTCGTACTTTTCTCTACATAACTTATTTCTTGTTGGGCCCGCACAGTATGTATGTCATTCAATCCACCATTAATAACACTAAGTAGGACCATGGTCATGTCATGTCACATTAAAATAGAGAAGACAAACACAAAATAAAGAAAAAACCAAATGCTTCATAATCATATTCTTTCTGTTACGAATAATTGTGTAGTAAAAGCGCCTCAAATTCTAATTCCCAACCCAAACCACATGAAATGGCTATAAAAAACGAGTTGCCTTCTTTATCGAAATGGAAAATAATGATAATATTAAACGGTAATATATGTATCCAGTTTACCCGCAAACTTCCTCTTACTATCATTACCTAATGCTTGTTTACGCGCCTATAATTCTGCATTGAGAGGAATCAGTGAGTTAATACCAATACACATTACATCTACATAGCGGTAATCCCATAAAAGGATAATTTTCACAATAGCCTAACTACAATTACTCATAATTATTAATATAGTATCTATTTTAACACCAGGCAAGGGATAGAGTTAGGAAATTTTTCGATTGTTTGGTATTTCAGTGACAAATATACGATGTTTACGTTTACTTTCCTCAAATAGTTTCCCTCTGTTTCTGTATCCTATGATTACTGATTAGTCCTGAAAATTGTAAAGGAAATAGCGGCATATTCTCCATTATAGTCCAATGATGTACACATGCGAGCCAGGATACATTTACTGATAGCTGTATTGACCGTATAGGTCCATAAAGGAGACATTAGTAGTCAGAATCAATGCCAGTGGTCAAGTGAGTACTGCCGATGATGATGATGATGATGATGACGATTGAGGATGGATGAGAAACCATGGTGGTGATTAAATATAATCTAGAATGATACACTTTGACTGTGTGCCTATACTTATATCTATGTATAATAGGCATATGCCTATGTATGTATATAGTGAAAAGGAGCTGGGACGGACTGTTCGTAAGTAGTTTGTCAGTAAGAAAATGGGAATGTGCTAATACATAAATTAATTCTCTGTCCCAGTCTCCATTGAGTACATACATATATATATATACTGTCTCAATGGCTTCATCGGTTGACAAGTGAAGAGATACTGTCCATTTCTTATTCTCCATGAAGTAGTAGGAAGACTTGAGGAAGAGATGGTGTGTTATAGTAATAAGTGACTGCCTCTGCTCCCGTCGCTATAGCCTCCTCTCCTCAACGTCAACAAGATCTTCCTATAAGTAGTCAATATGGGCACGATGCCAATGTGTGGGTGACACACACCACAACCACAGACGAAGATATATCAGAAGACAAAGATGAAACACTCTGCATCCGAAATCAGTTCAGTATAAAAAGCTTCACTGCCTCCAGGAGTTGATCACAGTCAATCCTAGTTTGATCTTCAATACGGATCCTCTTCAGCCCGCAATCACCGCTTCACTCAAAAATTATATTTCGAAAAAAATCAAGTTTACACACTCAAAGTATAAAGTATAGACGAACAACAACAATAATATTTACTAGTCGAAAGTTTACCCAAAAAAATACTGAATAGTTCGTCCCATCTATTAATAGGGGAAGGGAATTTTGAAAAGAAAAAAAAGAAGCAAAAACTTAATTTGGTGTGTTTTACATGGTTTAAAATGAAACCTGAATTTTCTCAAGTTTTACTGCCGGGTGCCCGGATCGTCACCGGGTCCTCATTCAGTAGTTCTTCACATAAGTGGTTGGCCCTCATGGCAGCCGTCTTTGTCCTCTCCTTCACAAGCATGATTGTATTCTACGAGATAAAGTTTGCCCAGTATGAGATCCGTGTGTCCATCATTGAAGAGGACCTCTCCAATCTGATTAAGAGGTATGACGAGGGGAAAGTGTTGGAACAGTACTATGAGACAGAGTTTGGCAATCTGGACGAAGACGAGTTGGAAGACGGTGAAGACGAAATACGGCTATATGGGGTACGTTTAGAATGTGATCAGTAGTAGAAACAATTAAAATAGTCACAAATTTTAGCTCAAATGAGTAAATTCCATTAAAATAATTATAAAGTCTGCATACCTACAGGTACTTAACCTGCTAGACTTGAAATAGGAAGACCACTGCACTGCACTGGCGACAGAGCAAACAGCAACGGCAAATTTTAAGAATCATCAAGAATGACACATTTTTTAAAAAATAACTTTAAAATTTTCCAATAATTCTTACGACAGAGTCTGACATCAGCACACTATTTATTTACCTAAGATAAATTTCTTATGAGCAAAGTGTAAAATCAGTCATACCTATAGCTATGGGAGTACATACCTCCGTAAGATAACGAAATGTCTGGTAGCCACAAAAACAAGGACGGAAGGTATGTAGGCTAGCATAGCATTCCTGAGAGAAATTCTGTAATACATCGGATGGGTTTTATCCATGTACAAATAGGAAATTCATATTTTTCCCCACAAATACTGAAAGTTTGCAGCGACAGCGACAAAATTTCAAAATGTTTCATACACAGAACTATGTATCTTACCTATAGCTATAGAGATAGACTTATACAGTATAGGATCGCTGTATTATTTTATATTATTACATTTTATAAGATTTAAATGTACCTACATTCAGTCACACTGGGAGGGTCTAATTATTTAATTCTTAACTTAGTCAAGCCGCTCACATTCTTCAGAAACATAAGATATGGCGTTTGGCTCTTTGACTTGACCGTGGTATCTGCTGTAGCTAGGTAAGTGGCCTGGGAAGGAACCCAGCAGCGGTCATCGTATTCAAATTCGATGAAAGTCCACACAGCCATCCAGTCAGTCGACCGGCACTTATCACGTCTAAAAACCTAAACCTAGACAGATACTTTCATACTTGTCCATTCCGTCACCCTCCAATGCTACAGCTATCACTTGTGCCGATATCACAATCATAAATAAATTATAAGTAAAATACAGTAGAAATAACTAACCATGCATAGGTCAATTCCAGCAGTTGACAGTGTGTTGGCTTAACCAATTCTTAGGATCAGGTCGGTGGCAAGAATTACAAAAAAAGGATAGTGTCGATCCCGCATATCTCGCAGTTTTTTTTTAAGCAAAATAATGATTATATATAATGTGGTCGGTCTCCCAAAAGATGAACTGGTGGTGTGGAAAATAGCCGTTTCAACTAGATTTTATTGCCATGCAGATAATTGATAATAGTGCAAAAGCTTCAATATGAGTATACATACATTTTTTTGCAATGGTCGGGATCTGAGATGACATTTAACCATTTGACTTTATAAACTGTCAGAGTGATCTTACCATAGCTCAGTACACCAATCCAATTGCATACTGCACTCATAAAAGATTTTTAGACTTGGTCTCTGAAGTGCTTCCTGTCAAACCCTGAAACACTCTACGTTTTCAGGCTTAAGATGTAGGCTCTTACATCTTCATTCAGGACTGTAATTATTGTAATGTAATCTCCTGTTGCAAAGGCATAGGTATTCACAATATGACTGTCGTGAAGAGATAAGACCTGACCTCACCTTGACCATTATTTCTACATGTAAGATTGGTAATACAGAGTAAAAAACTATTTTAAGATTCACAGACTTAGGTAATCACGGATTACAGAATATGAATAGAACACAGCCCATCAAATAGCTACCTCCACTCGACTCCTTTTGTTTGGCTTTGGAATTGGAATAGCTTTTGAAATAGTTATTCAGAATCAGAAATATTAGAAAGCATGAAAGGAACGACTCAAATAAGCGCAAAATATGTTCACAGTTGACATTTTCATAATTAATTCTGCACTGAAAGGCACTGCGTCTCACAAAAAATTGAAAGAAATGTAGGATAATAGGCTTGCACGTCAGGAAAAAAAATCCTCTTTATCTTGGGTTGAGTAGAGAAGGAAAAAGAGGGAAAATATTGATTAAAGTAAATAATTTCTATTAACAAAGTATTTATCAGTTCATTTCTATTTCTAAGTATAATTTGTATTTTTATTCGCGTTAAAAGTCGTACAAACCCTATTCTATTAAGTAAATAGAAGATAATGCATAAAAATAAAGGAAGCCATGTGACACTCATGTGGTAAAAAAGATACTCATAGACATAATTATAGACACACACGCTTTCTATTATTACGCATTACCTCCACTACAATCCGAAAATGACGACTTACAGTTGTTACAATCATTAGAAAATTATAATCACATGGGAGCAGAGGGAGAGAAAAAGAAACAGAAGCACATGACATTTCCATTTCCTTTGGTATGAAAACTCCCAAAGAAAATAAAATGAGAAAAAAAACGAAGTAGAGTTGGCAAGGTTTCATAGAACGTATGCACAGTAGATATGAGTTGAATGATTTGACATTTAACTCTTTTCGGGTGAATTCATGTAGGCATGTAGTAATTTTTATTAATGGATTTAGTTTCTCTGTATTTTTGTATGAAATACTGCCACTGCATTTTACGTCTTAGGATTTAATGCTTCCCCAGACAGAGAGGGAGAGACAGAGATAATTTACAAGATTATTTAGTGTGCACTTTCTGCTTCTTCTTGAACGAGTGTGTAACGGATACCGATAGGATTGCGATAGCTTAGCATTTGCCTCTCTTCATTGCCTTTCACATCAAGATACGGAATGAGATAGAATTTTTCATATAAAACAAGTTCAAGTTTAAAGTTCTATGTCTCACATGAGTTTTTAGTTGAGTCACATCAAAATCAGAAACAGAAATCAGACCGCCCCGCACACTTTATACACACTCAAATTCGCAGTCAGAGTCATTTCTAGTCCGCATACCTACCTACCACCCTCCATTCAATGAAACGATTCAAACTCTCTCGTCAGTCAGTGTTAAATATAATACAGAGCTAAAAAGTTAAGAGATGGAAAGGGAAGCCAAGTCAAAGCAGTATGATTTGTCTTGGCTGGCTTTGGCTTGAATAGTTTGGATTTGTAAGAGTAGAGAAGATGAGAGATGCTTATAGGAAGACCTGAACCAAACCAAGTCATTCATGTGAAGGACGTTGAGGACTAAAAATATCTGTAAGATATGAACTTGATCTTCTTAGTGAGCCAGATGAAGAAAGAAAAAAAAGGTATATTCGTGAACTTGGTAGTCCGTAGAGCATTCAACTGAACGGAATCAAAGAGACGAAAGAGATGGGACTTTAATTTTCTCGAGTAATTTCTAAAATGTTTAATCCTAAACCTATCCTAGCTCTAGCAGTGGCTATGGCTACACACTTTTACTGCGTACAAATATACCTATATATAGTTTCTAGATTACTACTAGACAGACACGGAAAACACAAGGGTATTTATAATTATATGCATGTAGGCATAAAGGTATTAAAGTAGGCACGAATACTTTCAAGTTCTAGGCCTAGGCCACAACTCGCAACAGCTGCTTTCGGTTTGTGACAGTAGTTTTTCTACTTCCTGTGTAGGTGTGTGCACGTATAATGGCTTCAGTGGTATATGGATAATTATATGCTGCAAATGCGCCATTTCTTTTCCGTATTCAATTTTTTGTGGAAGCCTAATTAGTTATGCTAAAGAAAAATGTATTCATGCTCTAATCCGACCCTGTACTTTCTTTTCCTTCCCTTTTGCCCCGTCATTTGCTGACGTAGGAAGTGAAGCTGGATGAGAGCACGGAGACTGAAGAAGGAGGAAGATCCAAGCGTCAAATCCCAGTTCCGATCGAGCCCGTGTATGATCCCAATGTTGCCAGAACCGCGGACGGCGTTCCCATTCTTGACAACAGCTACTTGGGAAGAATCGGCGTCCCAACTCCGGGCTACGTTCATTTCAGTAATATTCAACCAACACATGACAGTGAGGGATTACGATTGTATGAATCTTTAATTGCAACTGGTAATCAGATATTACCCGACTAACAGACGAAGCCGCCCTGTCAATAATCCGAGCTAATCCAGACATTATTTGATGGGATTTTTTAGGCGGGCGGGGAGAGCCTAGGAGTGCGGACTACTATCCTCAATCCACATCCAGCAGCGGGATCCTTCCTCATCACAGAACCTCGGCTGCCTGGGTGGAAAGGCCGGAGACCCGCGGTGGGCTTCAATTGAAGTCCGGAGACACCGACCCAAAGAGTGATGACGATATTTTCTACACCCGATCAGGCACTTCGACCGGATCCAGGTCTTCCTTCTCCCAACAGAGATCCTCCAGCATGCGAACCGGGACTTCCTCCGTGACTGGAACTGGTCAAGGCACGGGCGAAAGTGGACAGTCTGGAGCTGGAGTGACGGGTGGGGCCTCCTCCTCCTTTTACTCCTCCAACTCTGGGTCAGCGTCCACCTCCAGTCATTTGAGTGGGAGAGGTGCTGGTGGAAATACGGTCATTAATCGCGCCTCCAGAGTCCCAGCCACCGGTGACTTCCTGTACCCACAAAACTCACGAGCAAGAACCATCCAGTACCCACCACTGAAGCGGATCGGTCAAGGAGACGGAGAGGTGGGTGACTGAGTGGAGGATGACACTTTTCCCTTTGTTCTATTAATACGTGTCACTTGGCAGAGAGACAAGCATATAACGTTCTCAAGTGCCGGTAGTACTTTTAATTTGGGTATTACAGAATCATTCCAGTTTCTAGAACGTTTTCCTTCCCATTTGTGTCTATAGGTTGTTGCCCGAGTTCTTCAGGCTGACAACGAATCCGAGTCCAACACCGAAACAACTCGTCCCTCCGGCCGTGTGAGAGCACAAGCGAATTTGGGGGATACAGCCGGTGCCCAAGCTGAGTCAAGACGGACTTACAAGGGAGGCTACCGTCAGGCTCAAGGTCAGAATGTCAACCGAGGTCAATACGGTCACGGCCAGAGACGTCATGCAGCCAAATTCCAGCGCAAAGTGAGTAAATACGAATAGCCGCACGTTACGTCTAGTTCATGAGTGTTTTAAAAGGCTGGAAGTACGTTGTGTGGCTAAACCGGTACTGGATTTTTAGCAACAGGACATTGGCGACACCGGATTCGAATCTGACGAAGTGAATATTGTTAAAGCGGAAGCATGGGTTGAGGGCCAAAAGGCTGTAGCGGCCCACTACGTCGCTGACGTGTCCAACTACACCACCCAACACCGTCACTACGAGGGCAACGGAAGACTCAAAAACGCTGAAGGAATCTTCTCTGCATGGAAACCGTCTGACTGGATGGCCGGGAATGAAGCTGCTAAATTGGCGTTTAGCTTATCTTCCAACGGAGTTGTCACTGTCAAGCAAGCCGGCTTGTACTACGTTTACGCACAGGTATGCAAAGGCTGTAAAGTACATAAGTGTAACATCATTTTAAAAAATTCATACTGAACAAAAATATGATTACAAAATGTGATCTCTGTTCTTTAGATCCACTACCTTGATGAACATGACATAAACTCCTTCTCGGTGAACATCAATTCAACTCCATTTTTACAATGTACAACCATGACAGAGACCTACAACAGCGGATCCAAGTCAAACTCATGCTTCACAGCCGGTGTCACTCTCCTCAAAGAGAATGACCGATTGTTCATCCGAGATGTGGAAGTGAACCGCTATTCTATATTTAAGGCAGAGAAGTCCTTCTTCGGTCTCATGAAATTATGCGGAGACAGTCAAATTCCGAAACTGTAGCTGAGTCTATCATAATAATATTGTAAAGTATGTTTGAATTAATTTAAAACAAAGATCAACCATGACCTGTGTAAAAAATATTATTCTTGTCGTATTTGGGTTCAAGTTGAAGCTCAGCGCTTACTACTAATGTATAATTATAATGTGTTATAATTTGAAATGACATCGTCATTATTGTAATGTGACTACCACATTAAGTTCATGTCCTAAATTGATATTTATTTTTGAGAAAACTTTAAAAAAAAATAGTTTAAAAAAATCAACATAATATTTGTAATGAATTCCAATTGCCATCTTCGTACAAGTACAATCGTGTATCATGACCGCATAGTTGATACAATGTAATTTTATTATGCTTTTAGAGAGTAATAAATTTTTTAAGAAAAATAAAAACTAAAATACCTCAAAAAATGAATGGAATTTTTATTGATGGATTTCACTACGCAAGCATTTACATACAGGTACAAACGCCCCTCCCAGACAGAGGTCAGGCAGTCCCGACAGGGAGCCTTTTGATTTTCTTTCTGAGCACTTGTGAAATAGCATTTTCATGCAGTCTTTTCTGTTGGACCTATAATTGGTTTATTTTGTATTTATTTAGTAAAAATACTTGACTAATACAATGTTTAGACCAAATACCACCAATAGCCATAAAAATTATTTCTGCTCAAGTCTACCTCCTGACTGTCACAGTCTAAACACCTTGCGTCCAGCCAATTTAAATATTTGGACCAAGAATTCCAAGAATATTAATTAAGGAACTCTGAAAGTTGCTGAACAAATAAAATCCTAGAATTTTTTTAGAATTTACTTTCATAAATGTCCATTGTCCGTCTGACTCTTAACACAGCCTCATGCTGACTTGCTCATGGATTGTGAGCAGTCGCGCGGAAGAAAGCAATTTCCAGGACCGAAGTACACTTAAAAAGCCATTTAATAAGGCAGCTTAGTAATATTGCCACGCATGGATAGCTTTTTGTCCAGGCGACACTGTAAGTTAAGAAAAGGAACAAAATCCCAATAATTTAACGACATCAAGTCAAGTGTGAGGTGAGGCTACATTTTTAATGCTTTTACTGGATTTTACAATCAAAAAGATTAAAACATGGCGGACTATTTCATCGGAATTTTTATGTATTTATTAAGTACCCACATAAGTAGACAATACCATGCATTTCCATAGCATTCTGTGAATTACAGCTTTTGAGCAGGTTGCTCTCCATGTTTGATAACAATGTACATATCAGTGTGCAGTCTTTCTTAGAAGAGCCAGTTGGTTTAATGTAAATCCTGTGTGCAGTAAAGGGGTTCTGGTTATTTATAACTAACTTGTAGCGACACTGCATTGTTATTTATCAATGAAGGCTGAGGGCAAGGAACTTTTCTGTGAGCACTTGGAGAAACTCTGGAAAATGTATGCTTGAATAATTTAAAATAATCGTAGCCTTATCTTAAATGTATACTTTCAGCTAGCTGTAAGAAGAATGGCAGCTTTTAAACCTTTTGTGAATATAACGTGAGTACAAAGCCACGAAATTGTTCTTAATATCTTCTCCCATAATTTCCGATTTAGTTGGCCGGTAAAAAAGAGACCGGTGAGGTCCTGTGCGGATTGACTGAAATGCGCCGTAAGCCGTAAGCCTCCGGTCTGTGAGAAGGCTAGTATAGTACGAAGCTAAAAAAGCAAGGGGCGAAACGATATTAAAAACTGTCAGAACTTATCCTTTTCAGAATAATTTTCTGCCAAAATTTGTAACATGCAGTAATCGCATATTGTGTACAGCAAACTTAAATCTTGTTTAAAAAGAAATTCTGTTCCGTATACTGAGTTCATTGGGCTATCCTCATTGGAGGACAGTGATGACCTTATTTTGTTAATAAAAATGAAACAAAGTTGGAATATTGGTCTAAAATATATTTAAAAAATGAAAATGATGAAGAATCCAGACTTCTCCATTGCATTGTATGGGCCACACATGGTACCAACTAGCTCATGTTTTGAAAACGCATTTCGACTGGCTTTTATCATTCTTACCCGGTGAAAAAGTAAAATTACTGCTAAATCCAGTTAAAGACAAAAGTATTTCAAGCCATATAATATTAAATAATAATTAAATAATGTATTATAAAACTAGAACAGGCTTCCGTACGGAAATTGCTCTCAATAGGTGCAACTGGATGTGATCTCTAAATTAGGACTTAAGGAGCACCAAAATCACGTCAAATATGGAAATAAAACAAAATCTGAAATATCAAAACATGTGTGGAAATACAGGGCTGACTAGTGACCAAACTATCAAATGAGATGAAAGTCGTATTGCGTCGTAAAAACCGACCTTTCCATTGGATATTGAAAGAATCGTTACTACTAAAACAAGCTAAAATACTACTATACTATGAATATTGATTCTGGTGTAAAGATAAACGAAACATAACTTCCTATTATACCGATTACAGAACCAAATGTAACTAGGTGTTCTATTTGAATCATATTACCAATTACAAACAAAACAAATGATTTCAATATTATTGAATTTTTTACTTTAAGAAAATGATTTTTCGCTCATTCACTTGATTAATATTTACCTGTTAATTATTTGGCATAAGTCTACTGACATTTTTTAGATGAAACACTAATACACTTCATGCCGACTGCACTAAAGGAACTAGCACAAATCAGCAGATTCGGTGCTTAATATTGTAATTTTGTATTTCTTTAAAAGTTAGCTGTACAACAAACGTAATCGTAATCTTAATCTATTTAACAAAAATCTGAAACGCATTTCAGTACCGAGTTCCTTGGGCTAGTCTAGTTTGCTTTGTTAATACAATCTGTCTGTCCCTTTTTAGAAGGCTCAATTGTTATAACTTCCTTGAGTTAACTGCATTATCATAATTATCATGATAGTATACTTACACTATCCAACAGTGTAAATAATCCACCGTATTAAGTTTTTAAAATATAGTAGTAACCGTCATAATTGTGGGCAGTCCCTAATTATTAATTATGGTCACTGGCTGGTGTTTTTGTATACCGGTGTCCGGTGGTTACAAAAATTCAAGTTTGGGTGCAATTGAAAGCCTATCCACTCCCCTTTTCATCGTATAATTTAGAAGTTCCTGCTTTAAAAAATGGAAAGTGTAAAAATTCGACAAAGCCAAAATTCTATTTTAACTATTTTTGACAATTAGGACGGTTAAATTGCCAAAACCAAAATTACACTGCATGCTTTAGTGCAACTATTGCACTGACTGCACTGTAGCAGCAGAACATATTTTTCGGTAATTAATAGGACGACTGAAATCAAATACTTTCGAGACTTAATTTCATACAATTAAAATAATTTTAAACTTGAATAACTTGCTGTGTACCTACACTAACTAAATTGTCATTTAAACCGTTTTGCATCTCCAAAATAATTTAGGCATCGTAATAAATAATACAAGATACAAAGCAAGTAAGTAGGTACTTCACTTGACGCTCATTGACAGTAACTTTATACACGACACAAAATTGACTTCGGTAGATAGTCTATAGCTCGATCTATCGGAGTTGCAATTGAAACAATCGACAAAAAGTATTAAATAAAACCCCTGGTAAAAGCACCCTTAAGGCAGAGAGTACCAATTTAAATAGGAGCAGAAGGCGAAGGGTCTCAGGAGGGTTTTTTGTTTTGCTTTTGTTAGCGTAATGGTTCCAACCGAAACCCATCCGCACATTTTCCAGATTAATGAAAGGTTCTGACAGTATGACTGAATCAGAGCTAACGAGGAGGAGAAAGATTGAAATAAATAAACTGATACCAAAAATATTGACTTAGGCGAATTAAACACACCCTAAAATTATTTTCCTGAGCTTTCTCTTGGGTAAGTGCACTGTGGCACATTGACACTTTTTAAGGCTTACATCTTGCGTTTGTATTATTAATCAAAACTAATCGTAAAAACCCCACTAAGAATTACTGCTAGAAATGAACACGAGTCGTCGCATTGCAGAAGGATGTTTTCTGTATTTCAGTTCACGGTTCTGACATAAACACATGACTTTCGCTGAATTATGAATTTATGGAAGGATTTTGAAAATATGAATGAAACACAAATAAAGTGACGGAAACAAAACTAAAAACCTCATTACACACAACAAAAAAACAATTTCCCTACAAGAATTGTAGAACGAACTAGTGAATGTTATTAAGAATTAAATCGATTGAACACCAATTGAAAATATTTTCCTGTTTTTACAAAAACAAAATGTATAAGCACTGCAACCGCACACACAAAAATTAGAAAATCACTCAAGTTTGAATTTGTAATCAACTCTTCGACTCCTCACAGACAGTAAAGGTAAAACGTTCTCCAGTGATTCTTAGAATTTGACAAACGACCTTGACTGTTGACAGAAGCCGAATGAAAAACCAACTGGGACGCTCCTCAAAAAAAGCTCTACATTATATATATTCTTTCAACTTTCAATGGAATGCTTCAACACTAACCAACAATGCTTACTCTTGTGCTCCATCCCTCATGTCATGTCCATACCCTCAAAAAATGGGACCCCTTACAATCATTTTTATTTCGTACGCATAGGTTGTAGGTATAGGTACACGATAGGAGTTCATACGTTTTAAAGGAATTTAAAAAAAACAACAATGCAATAGGAATTCCATATGCTCAACCTTAAAAAATCCTGAGCCTTCCCACTTATTTTTAACTTGCTTTTGCCAACGAAGGGTTCTTTTACAACTAAAACCCTTTCAGCCTCATTTTTCTTCGTTGAGTTGGGCTTTGGACCTTTTGACCTTCTTCGATGCCAAAAATAAAAGAAGTTGAATCCATCTGTCAGTATAGCACGGTACGATTTTTATTCCTTTCACCGCAGCGGGAAATTCAAGAAGCGGGCTGAGAAATGTTGGATTGTTTTGTCGGTATTTGCTTAAAAAAATTAATTGTCGGTGCATTATTTTTTTAATATTATTACGTCAGTCATAAGTATTTGTGATTTTGTGATCTTCCAACAGCCGACAGTCACAGTTAGTATCAGTATTGTTGTTGAAAGTTGAAACGGGAATCAGGAAATAAAGTAAGGATTTAGTTTATCTAGAAGATTAATTATTGGATGGATATTATGGTTATAGCACGTGTAAAGTTTCAGGGACTTTAAAGTGGCAGTTAATGCAGTCAGTATTTATAAAGCTCAAATCAAATTGTAGCTATTTTTGTTAACTTGTCAGTCGGTTCTTCCAATTTCCAATTACTACTCTGCGCTGTCGTGTTTGGTAAGTCATAAAAGAAGTAAAACAATAAAAATGTTGTTTCCTCCAAACCCAAACTGTCAACTGTTGACTGTGTCGACAGTCCTAATAAATCGAATGATCAGATGTTGTTTTTTAATTTTATTTATTAAATTGGAGTGCACTTAAGTGTAAGTATGGAAAGTTCCAAAGTTGAAAGTTAGAATGTGCGACTTAATTTGTATCCAGTTAATTTAAATGTAACAGTCAACAGTAGAAGCTTTTGTTGTTGTTTCCTAGTTTTGCGTTGTTCCTTTTTGCAAGGTGAAAGGTCACGCTATTAGAGAGGAGGAATTAATTTCTTAAGTAGTTGGCTGATTTTTATCAAATTGTAGTTTTAACGTATCTAGCTTTGCTTGTAAGAAGAATTTAGCCTATCATTAGCTATTAGATGACGGATGTTTTTGCATCTACAGTCTACAGCTGACTGCAGGGATATATATTTATAGTTGATAGTTGATGTAGAATGAGTTCCACTATGACTTTTGTGTACTTACGACTTGTGCAATTGACTGTTAGTTTTTTAACCTCTTTATTATTATTATGCTTCCTTGTTTAGTGTGATGACAGTTATTCTTCTAATCTTGAATTCAATCCTGACGATTAATGTATTGCCTGTAATTTGTGGAAGTTAATGGTATTATTCTTTCTCGAGTCAGATTTGAAATATTTTTTTCCTTTTTTTTTCATTTTTATTAATAATTATTTACTTGTGGGACATCTTTTTTTGTGTTATTGTTGTTAACATATGTATATATTGCGGTAGGTTGTAGGTGCAATCAATTTACACTTGCATGTGCTCGTCAGCGCTGTCTTCAACCTTCCTTGGAATAGAATAGAAGTGGAGTGGATGGAAAAATGTGTGATGCAATAGCATTGACAGTGATGCAGAATAATCTAATCTGTCTCAGAACATTTTTCTGTACTAATCTATACTATCACTGAGAAACTCGTACTGAGTGCAGTGAGTGTGTACTTGTAGTAATTTTATTGTGGTTCTATATTCTTTTGTTTCCAGTTAATTCCTGAGAGTCCACTCAGATCAAGTGCAGATGACAGACGCAACTTAACTGAAAAGCACATTTATTCCTTCGAACAGCCTGCATAGGCCAACGCTGAATTACACTTTAATTTTTAATAGAATTAATCATTCGTTTTGAATATGTACCGAATTAATCCGTTAGTACGTCAATGTTTACTTAAATGTCAAACTCATCGAGCCGTCACAACATGGTCACCTTTAGCCACTTCGTTCAACACGAAACCAACCAAAAAAATGAAGTTTTCTGCAAAGGTTTGTTACGAATGAACCAAACTTATTTTTGTTTGTTTGTGGTATAGAATATGTATGTTCTGTGTATTAATCCAGTGTGTTAAATTCTAGGAAGGATTATTTCGAATTCCGGAACTAAATGATCCAAATGGATTTTATCTTCTTAAAGATAATGCTATTGGTGAATGTGAATCACTTGTTTCTGAATGCTTATCTCCTACTCGAGGTAGAAAATTAGTTGAAGTTTTCGACTGTCTGTCGAATTCGTTGTGCAAAGTGGCAGATATGGCTGAATTCGTTCGAGTTGCTCATCCTAATGGAAATTATAGTCATGCTGCTGAAGATGCGTGTCTTTCAATTAGTCAACTTGTGGAAAAGTAAAATTATTAATAATCATTTGGAAATTGTACAGTTGCGTTTGTTTTTTATCATTGAGTTGATATATAATTCCTAATATTTTGTTCCTTAGACTTAATACAAACCGGGAACTGTATTTATCTCTGAAAGCGGTATCTGGAAAAGAGGATGTCGTCCCCACTGATGCAGTAGATAATCATGTTGCTCAACTATTTTTATTTGATTTCGAACAAAGTGGTATACACTTAAATGATGAGAAACGAGCTAGCGTTGTTTATCTAAACGATTTTATACTGTATACGGGACAACAGTTTGCTGCCAATGCCATGCGGCCGTCTTCCATTAACCGAGAACAATTGCCTTCCAACATTCGATCGTTGTAAATAAAAATTAAATACTTCAACAGTTTATATTAGTTAGTACTGTACTAGTTTTACGTTTAAGTCCGGCCATAATCTACTGGATAAAGTAGTGGTTCATACTTAATTGCAACTCATTTAATTTCAGTTTCCCAAAAGATGATGATAAAATACTAGTAACTGGTTTGTTTTCGGATGCTTCATCCGAGTTGGCGCGTGAAGCTGCGTATAGAATTTATCTTCATCCGGATCAAAAGCAAGATGAGCTCCTTGTCAATTTACTCACTGCTCGGAATGAGCTGGCTCAATTTTGCGGATTTCCATCTTATGCTCATCGGTACTACTTTGATGTTGTTACTACTTTTAATATCTCATTTGCTGATTTATAAAATGTTAATCAATGTTTTTTTCTTGGCAGAGCTTTACAGGGTAGCTTGGCGGAAAGTCCGATTTTGGTTGCCAAATTTTTAGAAGTTTTAGCGGATAAGTTAGCACCAAGAGCTGAACGTGATTTTTCACTTATGACTCAAATGAAAGGCAATCCTGTTCAAGTATGGGATCCACCATACTACACTTTAGAAGCTCGGAAAACTCTTTTTAACGCCGATCGTTCAGATTTTCTACCATATTTCTCGCTTGGAGCCTGCATGGAAGGTCTGAATCTTCTCACCCAGAATCTCTACAATATTGAGTTAGTACCAGATGAAATTCTTCCTGGTGAGGTCTGGAATGGGGACGTTTATAAATTATCGGGTAAACCATAGTATTTTTATTTTTACTCTATGCAAGGATGCTGCTCTCACTTCTATTTTATTAGTGTGTCGTAATCAGTTAATTTCATTATATTTTTGTTTCGTCTTTAGTGATACATAAGTCTGAGGGAAAACTTGGCGAAGTTTATTGTGATTTTTATGAAAGAGAAGGAAAACCTCATCAAGACTGTCATTTTACAATTCAAGGGGGGAAGCAGTTGTCCAGTGGGGAATATCAGGCAATTAAAGTTTTAAATAAACTACTGCAATTTTCGGTTTGTTTCTTTCGACCTGTTTTGTATTTTAATGCTGTGTAATTACTTTTTAGAATCCAGTTGTAGTACTGATGTTAAATTTTCCACCGCCATCGGGTTCCAACCCGTCTTTACTAGCTCCATCAATGGTTGATAATTTGTTTCATGAAATGGGACATGCTTTGCACTCAATGATGGCACGTACAAAGTATCAGCATGTGACTGGCACCCGCTGTACCACCGATTTTGCCGAAGTCCCTTCTATACTCATGGAATATTTTGCTTCAGACCCAAGAGTAATTAACTTGTTTGCTTAGTTCAAAATATAAATTGCTATTTTGAATGTATTTTTAAAGTTTCGAAAGATCTATAATACAAATTTTAAAAACATTTCAGGTAATATCAACATTTGCTCGTCATTACAAAACCGGTCAACCAATGCCGGAAGACTTACTTAAGAAATATTCATTAGCCAAGCATGTTTTTGCAGCATCCGATATGCAAATGCAAAATTTCTATGCTGCTCTCGATCAGAGTTTACACACTGGAAATTTTCCAATGGAAAAATCAACCATGCAAATTTTGGAAGAAGTTCATACGAAATTTTATGGATTACCATATGTACCTAATACGGTTCGTTTGTTCTAAATCACACTTTTCTGCCTTGTAGTATTTAAAGGAAACGAAAGGGCTGTTTAACAACTACAATTGTGTTGTCTTTATAGGCTTGGCATCTCCGATTTGGGCACTTAGTAGGCTATGGGAGTAAGTACTTCAGTTACTTAATTGCCCGAGCTATTTCTTCATGGATATGGCAAGAATATTTCCAGGAAGATCCTTTGAATTCAACGAATGGGGAAAAATATCGACGTGAGGTATTAGCGCACGGCGGCGGAGTACCTGCTAAACAGTTAGTCTCAAACTTCCTAGGCAAAAATCTGACATCGGACAACCTGTCTCACGCGCTCATTGTTGATTTGGATGATAATCAGAAACGTCTGGATTCATATTTTAAGCAATGAGGATCCGCAAAATATTGGCTAGAACTTGCATGCATACAGTACTGATATTCACCAAACTTGTCATTGTAGTCGATTTTTGGTCAATACGTTCATCACTAATTAATATATTACTACAAACGTAGAAAACAATATAAAGATAATAGTTACTAAATATTTTTTGGATACACCTGTAAAAATTATAACGCATTCTTACAATCGTGAAATAAATAAATGGTTAAAAATTGTAATTAAAATTTATAAAAGGGCGTTACGAAAACTTTATTAAATAATGGGCATCGGTTGGTTCAAACTTTAAACGTAATATTCTGTGAAGGCAAATAAATAAGCAGATGCGTATGACATTTACATTTAAGTATGTGATGCTTCCAGAATTGTAAAATGACTTGATTAGAAACCTGCCCTGGTTATAAAATATCCAAACAAGGAACTAATTTTGCCGTTAAAACAGTAATTTTCCGGCTTAACATTAAATATATACAACCTACTTACACGCTTATTTAACAATAATACAATAAAATTAATAATTTATACGAAACATCAAATGATTGAACTTTGCAGAAGTAAATACCATTCGTAGATGGCTATGGTCTTACATAGCACAGTATTAGCTACCGAAAATAAATTATCTACCCATACTTAACATGATCACCTGTAGCATACCTACTGCTAGCACTTTAGAATTTAGGAGCTCGTAAATTTAGTTACAGCGTTAACATTAATGTTTACATCTTGGATCTAGGAATGAACTTTGAAAGTAACTTTGGCTATAGTTTCAGCCGATGAAACTTGATTTACAGTATCTGATTCGTCGTCCACCCTATTAACTCTCACGATCTCGTCTACTTCGTCTACCTCAGTCACGGAACTCAATGTAGTGCCGGTGCCAGTATTGTACGAGGGAGAAGAATGAGTAGTATTCGTAGGGGTAACACTAACGTCAGGATTAGTAGTACTCTTTCCGTTTTCAGGACATGCTGTTCTCCAGCTCGCTAAACCACTGGGGATCGAGATACCACTTGAATTTGCGGAAGGAGGATCTGAACTAACGAGGGAACTTACAGCCGAAGTTGGAATCTCAACATAGGAACTAACTGAAGTGGAAGATGAAGCATGTAAATTGCACATGCTTTCGGGACGCATCTGTAGAAGCTTTTTTATGTAATAATGTAGCGCTTGTTTTCGTTTGGCAGCAGTTTGTGGTGATATTGTTCCATCAGTTGCTGTGGTATTTCTAGAAGTTGTGCCAGCAGAAGTACTTTGATCCCTTTGTGCACTCTGCTGCTGTAGTTGATCTTTCAGGGCTTTACCGTTCGCACCTTCCTCTGCTGGGGTAGAAGTCAGTGGAAACGATTTTGAATGATCCGGGGGGCTAAAATAATCAGTAACAGGTTGATCTGAAGCATTTTCAGGCGAAGCACTGGATAATGTGTGCACGCTGCTGCTGCTGTCTTTGTCCGTTTTTCTACTTGAAAGTTTCGGTTTCGTCATCGATTTTGCTGGACTGGATTTTTTACTGTCATCCTTTGTTTCCCCTGCTTTTTTATCCAGCGTGGGCTTTTTGGAAACGCCTACATTTTTTTCTCCTTCTGATGGCGCACCTCTACTTCCTGAGATGTCAATTGCTTGTTGTTGCTGGTGCTGGCGAACAGATTTCCTTGTTGAAATCAATTTAGGTTTTTCTAATTCATTAAGTGAAGATTCTCCGTTGTGCTTTTGATCTGGTTTAGTTAACGAACTTGACAAATCAGGGTGGCGCTCACCATTCTTTTGGGCTTTTTTGGCAGGGCTGGATGCTGGAGTTGTTGAACTTTGACCAGCGTCGACTGAGTCACTCATTGCAGCTTTCTTCGGGGGTGTTGTCCCTGTTGCAGGACTAGGTTTCTGTTGTGGTGTTGGTTTATTTGGATATTTCTCCGTATACTTAGTAAGCGGTGACACAGGGAATTTTCCACTAGACAGGGATTGTGTTTTACGTTTTACATCTTGATCAGCTGATGTCGGTTTTTTAGAGAAAGTAAAGCTTGTATCTTGATCCTGTTTTTTTAAAACTTTTTTAAAAGAAGAAACTTTTTGAGGGATGGTTGGAGATTTTGGAGGGACATGTTGAACTACATTGCGAGCAACAGATGAATCTCCATTCTCGCTGTCGCTTATCCCAAGGAAGATATCATTTTGTTTTGAACCTTTATCAGCCGAAGTCAGTTTTTTATAGGAAGTAAAGCTTGTATCTTGATCCTGTTTTTTTAAAACTTTTTTAGCAGGAGAACCTTTCTGAGGGATTGTTGGAAATTTTGGAGGTACACCTTGAACTTTTCGAGTATCAGATGAGTCTCCATTCTCGCTATCGCTTAACCCAAGGAAGCTATCATTCAGTTTTGAGTCGACGACGAAGCCGTCAGCTTCTAATTCATTCGTAATTTGATCAAGCTGACGTTGAAGTTTTGCAACTTTTAAAGCAGATTTTCCTCGCACGTCTGCTTCTTTCGCTTTTTTCGAGTCTTCTAATTTCTTTTTTGAATCGAGTTTTTCTTGATGAGCTGAGATTCTCTGAGCTGCTTCAAAAGCGTTTAATGCATGCTTTTCTTTGATGTACTTCTGAACTAATCCTGGCGGCTGTGGATATTTCAGGCTATTTTGAGGGACGGAAGAGTCATAGTATGCTACATCTTTGGATTTTCTTGATAGTCTTGCGTGCTTTTTAGTTTTCGATAATTTTTCGTCGGAATGCGACACTTTAGGTACACGAAGGGTTTTGGCTAAACTAGGTTGATACTCTGGACGGCGTCTCGCTTCAGTTCTCGTGTTAGTTAGCTTGTCTACGATTCTATAAGTAAAATATAATAAAAACAAATGTTTTGATAAATTTACAACATTCATATTACCATGGAATTTTATTTATCAGTTCAATTTAAGAATTTTGGAGTCAGTACAATTTGCTTACCTATCAACTGCAGCATGGCTCTTGGTCGTGAAAACCGATTTTGACACAAACTCTTTAAATCTATAATCTTCTTCTTGTCGTATATGCTCTCGTAAAATTCTTGCTTGTTTGGCTGCTTTGAACGCAGTTTCAGCAGCTAATTTCTCCTGAGCTAATGCCTGAGCGCCTCTATCTTTAGCTTTTTCAAAATTTTCTTGATTTTTCTGAGAATTCAAAATTTCGAAATTGGGAAGTTCTGCTGCTGCTCTGTGTGCTTCACCAACCTGAGCTGAGCATAAGTCATGCATCCGTTCCATTTTTTCGATTTCCTTAACAGCATTGTTCTGTGCCTCAAGTGTCAATGATTCTGTAATTAGTTGAATTTGCCGTTCTTTCTCCTGCAAGTATTTTTTCCGATTTCTTTCCATCCATTCATTACTTTGTTCCCGAACCTGGTAGATCAAATTTATATAAAATTTAGAATAATATGCTGATATATTGAGGTGCTTTTACAGCATTTATTTATTTTAGATGATACACAGCATTATTTTATTGAAAAAATTAATATTAAAGTACAATAACAATATACAACCCAATTTGCCTACCCTATAAGTAGTATACAAAACTACTGGACAAATATATTTTATTACCTGAATTTGACGTAATTTTCGTCGACTCTGAGTCTCTTTACGCAAGAGCTTGTCCGCTTTTTCCAAAGCTAACATTTCCATTTTGGTATTTCTTTACTCCCCAACTCCTCCCTGGTCCGTACTGGTCACCCAAAGTTAACTTGGCCAATAAAGCTGTCGAAATAAAAACTATTATTAAATATACCTTCTAAACATAGATTGGAACTGGACAAAATAATTGGTAAGATGTACTAGGTTTGAATTTTAATCAAATTCCACATCAGTAACTAAACTGCATTAAAGAAATTTCTTACTACACTACCAAATTAAACTAAATTACTAACCATTTTGAAAATATGGAATATTTTCGTTAGAAATCAAGATCTCTTCGCTTCTCTGATTGTAGTCATAGTCACCCGTTTCAAATATAAAACAAGGAACGTTATTTACAGTAGTTCATTGTTGAAAATATGTCTTACGTAAGTAATTACAAGGAATCAGAGCATCAGCACAAATTTGACATTCTAGCAGTCAAGCACACAGTCGATCTTGCACACAATTATGACGTATACGCACATGGCAAAACACTGGTTGAAAACACTGAGAATTGAAAGGCACACTTAAAAAGCTTCCCTCTGTCATCTCGCATCTGTTTGTCTCAAATAATCCTTTTTATCATAATCAGTGGGATGAACCGTTGACCGTAATTTAAAACAATCCCGTGTCCTGCACCATCACGCAACAGATTACATTCAATAGTAATAACACCAATATTTGAAATAAGAACAAACATGAACTATTGTCAATTCTTGACGGTCAATCAAACCTTACACGTAATTACACATTACACATTTACAGCGTATTCCATTTAGAAGTATTAAGTTCATACTTTGTAATGTTTGTATTCGGACGATAATTACTTAATTATATTTTATATTTGTCCCAGTGAGTCAGTCAGTCACTAGTAACCGGTTACTCGCAGTTACAAAAATCAACAGTCAACAGTTGAAGTTGACATTGACAGTCAGTGAATATGAACTAGATACTACCAAACCAACCAAGTTTAAGAAAGTCAGATGTTCACATTTTCACATCATAAACCGGACAATCATAATGTTGAATGTCAAATTGAAAGTAATGTTGAACTAACTGCAGATAATTATATTTAACAAATAACAACGTGCAGAAAGTAAACAATAACAACAACAGCACCAACACCAACTGAACGGAAGTGTTCTACTAACATTCAACATTTACACTTTGCAAAAAAACAAAACAAAATTCATCGATATTTTACTATTGACTATCGAAGTCTCAAATTTTAAGGAAGGCAGCCCACAACTAATCTCAAAATATCTCAAAAATTAATTATTTCATTATTGTGAACGTTGACCGAGATGTAGAGCAACACAGTGAATTAAATTAAAGAACAGCAGTTAAATGCCCAATGTAGGTAGTTTTAGTCAATCTTGGACTACTGGGCCCGGCGATCAGAAATAATACTTTGAAAATAAATTGACAGATAAGACTTGGCGGGCGCGCTAAGAGATTACGTAAAGTCAACCGACGATGTAACGGACAACACTTCACACACACACGCACTACACGCACGGCAGGCAACAGCCACGACAGACGAGTAGGTGTTAGGCGAAGGCATTCTATGAAAGACACATGCTTGCCTGCTGTTCGGCTTAAAAGGATTTAATTAAATATTAAATACTTATTTAAATATTTATTCTAGTCTAACGATTATTTTAATCAATTTAAGCTCAAACTAAACTAAAATTGACCAACATCAACAGAAGAAAATAATGTTTGATTTTTTCTTTTTTTCTTTTCATGGTGGTAGGTGGTAGGTAAAAGTTTATGCTCACAAAAAGTAGAAATAATCTTTCTAAAGTAATGCTAATGCATATGTATACTACCAAAAACCATCTGAACCGCATCATTTTGCGAAAAAGTGAGACCATTTTTAATAGTTATAAATGCATCATTATGATGAGTTCTGACCTCATAATATGACGAGTTCCACATTCAGCCTATGTTAATTCCCTATCTTATTAAGAATCTCATCTGGATCTCATCTTTTTCTCATCATTATGATGCATTCAAATGCATCAAAATGGTGCGATTACAACTATTAAAAATGGGCTCACTTTTTTAATGATGCGATTATGATGTGGTGATTCTTGGTGCAGTGTACTTGTCTATACACTCTACCAAAAATCATTTGGAACCCATTTTTACAACGCCAAAAAGTAAAAGCCATTTCTATTAGTTATTAGTTATGAACGCATCATTATAATGGGTGTCAGATCATAATAGTTCAGGACGCATCTTGAAGATGCGGATGCCTTGTCTGTGTTAATTCGTCCTCTATCCTTATGAAAATAATTTAGTGGAAAGCGTTCTTAACTATCAACTGTCTGGAACCCATCAGGATGATGCATTCTTAACTAGAAGAAATAAAGATGGCTTCAGTTTTGGGCGTGATATTGGGTTCCAAATGATTTTTCGTAGAGTGTATTTATTTATGAATGCACAGTATGTCTGTGTAGAACTCTAGACGTATTAAAATATCAGTGAATTCATAGAATTCTATTCATGTCTTTAAGGTACTAATTATACCACTTAAGCACATTTGTTTTATTATAATGGGACTTTAAGTAGCAGTAAGGCAGTAATAGTCAGGGCCTATTTTAACATGTTAACTGGGTGCCATAATGGCACGCAGCCCTTGTATTTTGGCACGCAGCCCTTGTATTTTGGCACGCAGCCTTTGAATTGGCACCCAGTGATTT